>WBND01000830.1:220482-268285 GCA_013398595.1 Tychaedon coryphoeus
GTGTTCAATTCCAGCAAGAGAGGAAATCACTTCTGTGTTCATGGTCAGCTACAAACTGGGGAGAAAAGCCCCCATGCACGATGATCCTTAAGCCTTGGAAGCTTAGCCCAGATAAAAAGATAAAGCCCAGCCCTGTGCTTGAACTTGCCATGGGTATGTAGGATAGGCAAAACATTTGGGACCTTTATTTGAGCCACTTCACAGATTTTCTGTCTTAAATCAGTTGCAAACATTGTGCCTTTGCTCTCAAAGCAGGCCCTGTCCCACATCCCACATCTCATCATATTTCATCCTCTTAACTTGGGCAACAGCATCAATCTGCTTGTCCCTCTCATTTCACTCTCTCTTCCCTGAAGACCCCGAAAACTGGTTTCACTGCAACCCACTGCAGGTTACTGAGAGCAGGGGAGTCATCATCCAAGGGGCACATAGGTTCATTTTGCACCGTAATAGTGACACATGGTGCAGATGCTAATACACGATAGGGGCTTCTGTCTTGGCCATGGCCTATCTGGACATTGTAGAAGCATACCCTGAAATACAGCCTCTTCCCAAAGAAATCTGTCTGCATAGCAAGGACTGACAATGGATTTGTTTTAAGTGGAGGCATGGGCAATTTGCCTACTGTTACAAAACACGACAGAAAACTGGGAGCAAATGCATCCTTTGGCTTCCCAACACAATACTGTATCTGACAAGCCACATCAGGCTGTTCTACTTAAATAGTTTTGAACTGAATTTATTATTAACCAGAATGAATTCTATAAAAAGATGGGAATAGTAGCCAGCAGCTAGCTGTGACAGACCACACAGCCTTCCTAGAAGCCTGGCTGCTGCTCACCCCTCTGAGGACACAGACCACAGCACAGAATTGATCACACAGGTTGCATTATCAGCTCTTCTCTTTATTAATATCTCAATTTTGTCACCTGCCACCAGAGACCTCAGGAAAGTCTAAGTACACCTGCCACGTAAATCATATTTTAAAAAATCACCCTCTTTAGGGTGAAACTGACTGCACAGCCAAGTTTACCTACCAAATTGCTCTGCAACCTGGACTTCAAGAGGAGAGGCAGCAGGGACAGTTAAATCTATATATGTCTCTGAGTGGCATTGCTCAGACATCTTTGCTGCACAGACTTCAAGGCTACAATATGACAGCTTTATACCTGAACTGGAACGAGGGTGGGCAAAGCAGTTTTCTTATCTCTCCCACAGTAAAGATAGTGTAAAACTTTCAACAGCATCTTCTGAACCGGCTGTCCTATGAAATACAATGTGCTATATGCCAATTAGAGACACATGAGATATCACACTCAATATTAATTTTTCACAGAGTATGTTTCTACGCACATCAGGAGATCACACTATTGTCTGCAGCAAGAGCTTTTCTTAACTGATGGAAAAATAATCTGATGTTGGTCAAGAGAAACACTATTTCTCTAAATAGGAAAATGAAAAGAATATATTCTTAAATGGGCAAAAAGAAATCTCTGATTGATAAAAAAAGGCAAAGAAATTCTGTTCACAACTCTGCATCTGTCAGTGATATTGGCCAATACACCCTGAATTGTCAGTAATGTAGCTAAGAGCGAATTCTGACCAGTAACTATGTTGTATTTTTTCTTACTATTAAAATAATTATTAGCAAGCAAAATGATACCAAATCATAGCAGAGTGAAAATAGCAAAGCAGGTAGGTAGGGAAGACAGGTGATACAAGGCTTTCCAGAAATAGCTGTCCCTGAACAATAGAGGTTCTCTGTGCAAAAGCTTGCTAATGGGAAGATCAGTATCTTTCAACTATTATTTTGAAAACACTACTCTTCTTTTAATAGAATAAACTTATTAATATTGCCCTGGAGCACTTGAGTGAAAATAAAGGCATTACAGTATTTTAAGAAACTCTCTGTCTCCAAATTTGTGTTTTCCACCCTAAAAGGAATAATATTATTACAAATAATCAGTACAAACTTTCTTTTAGGAAACTTTTAATGCTTTTTTCTTCAAAGGTTTATGAAGACTAAAGAATACTCAAGCATCTGTGTTGTGAATCTAGAGCCTATACAGCTGAGTGAGATGCAATAATCAGTGACAGTATAATTCCCTCTTTCTGAAAATTTGACTGTGTCTGAAGTGATGTGACATATATGGGTACAATGCAGCTGTTGTATGGTCTCAGGCAGAGTGCAAGGGAGAGTCAAGTCATGATGTCACTAAACATAGCTATCATTAAATTATTTTTAAATTTTAACACATGAAACCTGATACTACTAGCCAACAGCTACTGGACAGACCAGCTGGAGGGATCTATTAGCAGCATAATTCAGGATGTAGACATTCAAGACATTACATACAAATCTTAAAATAAGCAAAAAGAGGGGTAGAATTCCAGAATTATTTTTAAAAATAATTTCATAACAACCCTCCCTACCATGCCAGCTACTCAGTGCTTCAGGACACTCCCTAGTAACACTGTGGGCTTGCTATCATGATCTCATCTTGAACTGTCATTACATAATGAGCTAAAAAAAATAGTATCTTGTTATCAGTGCAGAAAAGTCCTTATATTGTAAACAGAAAATGCACTCACAGTTTATAGACATTAGTTGCTGTGTTTTCTTCCATCAACTTCCTAAAAACCTACTTGCTAGTGATCTCATGTCATTTAAATTTTCTTCTTTGCCTGATGACAGCTGCTGGGTGGCACACAGACTAGAATGGGCCAGAATGGAGCAAATGGCACAGCACGAATTTCTACAGCAGCACCACATGTGGCACATTTAGCAAGGAAACTCAGAGCAGAGGTTTTGCTGTGCCAGCATGTAGGACGAGAGTTAGTAAGTGACAGGACTCCAGAGCAGAAGGACTTCCTTACAACATCTACCATTACCTGGAGCTACTATGATGCTGTATTGCAAGAACACTACTTAAGAAATACTGCTTTTTTATTTTTCATTTTTTTTTTCCAGTGATAGTAATCATGTTTACCCATTCTCACATTACAGACTTCTAGTTAATGAGTTAATATATTCCTCAAGATATGCAACACTCCTGTAAGATTTTTCACATGACAAATGGATTTTTTTTCTAGGCACTATACTGCCGTGTAGTCCCAAATTATCAACTGACCTGCATTAATTCAGAACTTCAGAAAAGTCATTATGCAACACAGCAACAGAGGTATAGGAGCAGAGGTTAGTCATTACTATGCCCCTAATTGAAGTGACAGCACTAAAATCACATTAGGGAAGAATTTCAAAAGGCTACACCTGCAGTGTCTAAGTAAAGAATGTAAATGGAATGTTAATTGAAAGTCAGAGAAGTAGCAAGTTATGAAAATAAGATAGTAAGAGTTACAGAGGAAAGAGACTCTGCTGATTGAAGAGAAATTATTTATACGGCCAACTGCTGTAATTTGGATAAAAATCCCTTCAAGAGCAGACAATTTGATATTATCTTATTTATGTTGAATTGAACATCATGAGAGATAGTTCCTGAAGATGCTAAATCCATACACTGGGAAACTCATGGGAAGGCTGACCATGTCTGACATTTAGGATAAAATGCCATGAGGTTGTACTGTTCTTTTCCTTTGCCCTCTGTGCTCCTCCATTACTGCCTGCTGGTGATACGTTCAGAAGGAAACCTGAGCTGCCCTCAACAGTAATGAAGTGCCATTGTGTTTAATAGCATGCTTAACTTACATGTTTCAGTGTTATTTTTGGCAGCTGTGCGAGAAAACCCAAAAACTCTGTGTGTGCACTTAAGTACATTAAATTGAATTCACATGAGCAGCAGGCATAATTCTGTCCCAGAAATGAATGTAGTATCAAGGCTTAAGTATTCTAAAAGTGTTTTTTTCCTATATGATGCTTATTTGGGCAAAGACAAATCCGCTTGTCCTCCTGGGAGACACAGCAGCAATTTTCAGTAGCACATCTGCCTTCCCTCCCATTCCAACCTTTAGCATTTTCCCAGTGCTGCTGCACTCCTATACACAAACTAACCATGGTACTGGAAGCAAATCTCAGTCCTTGTCTCATGCCTCCTCTACCCCAGGACACAAAATAGACTATGATGGACTACTGGGCTTCAACACAGAGCTTCAGTGGTACAGCAGGACTGAAGCAGTGCTCTGTATTTAAGGGTAATGCCATTTCTAATGCAAATATAAGGTGTCTGCAAACTTATCTGCAGCAATGCTGAAAAACTCAAGCTGCTGATAAGCTTTCATCCATGCAGGGCAGCATCTGAATAGAATACAGGAGTGTCTCCCATGATTACTCCTCCCCATGGTGTCAGAGTGTCCTTCACATGCTGGATAGGTCAGAAAAGAAGAGCAGTATGGAAAAGCATTAACTATCAGCTGCCATATCTAAGGCAGGTGAGCAGAGTAGGATACTATGGACAATCCCAAGTTAACTTCAAACAAAGCCAACTCAGGTATCAGGCTGGAGTTCTCTGCAGGCTACTTTGTGATCCTTCTTCAGCAGTATGGCCTCATTTCTGGCAAAACCAAAACAACCAGTGGCATTTGGAAGATATTTTCCTTGTCTTGGCAACACATACAACACCCTTTATGGATGGCAAGAGATTGTGGGGCTTGAACAGGCAAGGCTCTTCTCTTGCAATATTAACAGATGAAGATTTAAAAGACCCAAAGAGCAGGACCAAAAAGCATGAATGGGAAGCAGTGATGACCTCTAGGGCCTTGAGGAAGGAGAATATTTGGCATGGCTAGGACATGTGAGTGGGTGAAGATCTGTGTAAGCTGCTGGCCACATTGATCAGGACCAGGGCAGTGATTGTCCTCTAGTACTCAGCACTGATGAGGCCACACCTTGAATCCTGTGTTCAGTTTTGGACCACTCACACAAGAAGGACATTGAGACGCTGAAGATTGTCCAGAAGGGCAATTGAGTTGGTGAAGGGTCTGGAGCACAAGTCCTGTGAGGAGCAGCTGAGAGAGCTTAGTTGTTCAGCCTAGAGAAAAGGAGGCTCAGGGGAGACTTTATGCCGCCTACATCTGCCTAAAAGGAGGTTGTGGCAAGATGGGGGTTGGCCTCTTTCACAGGTTATAAGTGACAGGATGAGAGGAAATAGCTTCAAGTTGCACCTCAGTTTGGGGACGGATTGGATATGGAAGAAAATGTCTTCAGCAGAAGGGCTATCCTGGAACTGTCCAGGAAGTGGTTAAGTCACCACCATCCCTGGATGTATTCAAAAGATGTGTAGATGTGGTGCTTAGGGTATCTACTGGTGGGCTTAGCAGTGTTAGGGTTACGCTTGGGCTTGATGATCTTAAGGGTCTTTTCCGACCTAAATGATTATACTATTCTAAGCTACCTAAATGTTTGTATGTTGTACCTGGTTACTGCTGAGTCATTTGGTGCCTTTGCGCAAGTCAAAACTCTCTGAAGTGTTTCAGTTTCTTCCCTTTGAAAGCAGAATAATGTTTACGTAGCAGAGTAAGCCTCAGACACGCAAAAAGACTGCCCTGCACTTTGAAGCTCACAGATATCATTTTACAACTTTTTCCCTTTTCTCCTGCTGCTGCTTTCCACATGAAAATGAAGTTATTGCATGAACACTGAAATGAAACCTGGTTAATAATGGAGGTCAAACCTTTGTCCCTTCAGATTTCTTTTCCCAGTCACCTGTGCCCAAACCTGCCTCATCAGTCCTCACTGTGTTCCTTTATGCACAAAACTATGTGTACTGTTCCAAGGAGTCCCATGTTGACTGCTGACAATTTCTTTACCTGCCTTCCCCTCTGCAGAACTACTGCCTCTGCCTCTCTTCTTCCAGACAGAAAGCAGTTTCCACAAATCTAGTCAAAATATAATTATTGCAAGCACTCTTCAAATCCAGCTGAAGACTGAACAAGTTCAGAAGCTGTTTGTGAGGGCAAATAGCAGACAGACAGACTGATCATAAAGACAGATTGCATGAACTTCATTTTCTTATGAAACCAAGCTATAGTAGAATCAGGAGATTCAACATGATGTTTCACAAGGACTGCAATTCATCTACCCTATGCAATTTATTATACACTGGCATTTTTCACTTTACAGAGCAACACAAAATATTACACAGGAAAAAGAAGAGCTGATCCCTCATTATAGTTGTTCTAGGGGTCATGAACCCCATTATGGGTTTTGCAAGCAAATATAAAAAAATTAACTACTGCACTGAAGAATTTCACTTGGAGTTAAAACCTACAGAAAGGTGAATAAACAGAATTGGGATTTGGATTTATCATCAAATCACCATAAAGCTAAGCTACACTATTTTAACTTACTAAAATATCAATGAATCACTGACATCTACAGGAATACTCGTCACCCTTCTAAATTTCAGTAGATATAGCATAGTCTTCCACACAAGCAGTCATGTCTGTATACCCAAATGCAGCTCCCACAGCTGAGCTCCATTCTGTGGCTGTTTTGCAGTGGTGTACGTGCTTTACATTTTGGTATTATGCACACTTCACTTTATAATGAGCAAGCTTTCTGTTTAATTTAAGTTCCTCATTCCATTTGTGGTTGCCATCAAAGCATTTACCCTTATTTAAAACTCACAGAACTGAAGAGTCACCTCAACAATACTGAAGCCCATGCCTTACTGATGACCTGCATCCAGCCATTTTAAATCAACAAACATGTCTTTTCCCTGACCCTTTTGAGCTTTTGTTCAAAAGTTTGAAGGCTGCTTACTGACAAGTGATTTGTTTCCATTAGAACATGCCTCATTCCAGCCATCCGTGACCATTTTGTACTTAGAGCTTTATAACCAGCACGTCTCAACATTCCTAAAATCCCAGAGAGGATCTGAAAATAGAATAAGAAATGAGCATTTAAATTAAAAGCAACAGCACTTGCATGAAGCTGCCAGGTTTTTATGGTAGATAGTGTCTTTTCGCCCACCCCCACTCACTCTACTCCCCCTTTTTCTCAGGGTTGTAAGCCATGTTTTTCATAATATTTTGCAATGCCACCTAGGGTTACATTCACTCTATTTATAGGGCCCTGTTTTAAAGTGAAACAGGTGTCAGATTGAATGAGGCTGTTGTCAGCATACAAGTCCTCTTGGGGAGGGGATGGGAGGTTTACTACTTTCTGTACTTGGGGAATTTACAGTCTGATCACTAATCTCTCAGCAGGGCTCAGTAGGAGGAGGGAGGAAGGCAAAAGAACAGTGGAAGGAAAGGTTAGCTTTCTGCTGGAGCTATGCACTGCTGCCTGTCCCCCTGATCATGCAACCAGACCCTTGCATTTTTCATGTGCTGAAAACTGATCTGAGTATCTGTAAAAGGGGCCAGGCAGACAGCCTGTCCTGAGGAATGAAATCCTTCCAACAGACATGAAACAGACAGCTCAGCTGAGAACCCCTGTCCCACCTGTATCCCACCCCTTTCTGTTGATTACATTTGAGACCATCCCAGAGAACAAAGATCAGCATAATGATTCCATCCATGCCTCTCCATCTCATTCCACCTCTGCCATTGTTAAACCCTGAATAGCAATCCACTAACATCACAATCAGGAACGCTGCAAGGACACAAGCTACAGAACACTGTGCTAATAGTGTGTAGCAGTAAATACCATCATAAAGAGTCCCTGGCACACTGAGCTCAGAGTCAGACCAAGAAGGCAATGAGTATGTGAATACATGAAGGGGGTGGCATGGGAAGATGAAGTAACACTTAAAAAATAGTTTAGAGAATAGAAGTCACAGCTCGTTGCTCATGTTCACTTTGTTTGCAGGATGACCATGCTTATTGCCTAGGTAGTTATTTCTAAGACTTAAATAGGGACCACTAAGACAGCTGACACAGACCAGTAGCAGTTCATGAATTGTTGCAACTATTAATCACTACCTATATCAAAACTTAGGCTCCAGAACATGCCAGACATGCTAGAGTGGCAACGAAAAGAGTTGCTACTTATTTAGGAACACATCCGAACTGCAGAAGTCAATTTGACACACAGAGGACAAAGGTAATGTGATAAAAGTCAGACAGCTGACATGAGGAAGGAGAACGGAACAAGAGAAAGCATGACTAGCTTTTCTTGCTGAGAACATTTAATGCATTAATGAGTGCCTTTTTGGCACAGTATAGAAAACAGGTCTTCGGAAAATGCAGGAATGAGAATCTCACAAATGGCATCAATGTGTAGGGAGAACCTGAGAGATGTGCTGCATCAACACCAGAGGCAAGGTTTGCACCATGAAGACTGCAAGCAGAGGTGTCAGGGTGAAGATAGTGCAGAAGGACAGCAACAGAGACAAGTAAGATGACACCAGTGACAATGATTTAGAGGTATCTTGAACTTATCTGGCATCACCAGCATACCAGTTTGGCCATATAATACACATTTTTTAAAGTATTCACAGGTGTTCATCAGGAATTGGAAGCTAACAACTTCCATAACACCTGAAACTGAGAGGATCTTTAAATATTCCTCTCTTCCAGATTTTTCTTGAATGTGGTTAGGCCACCATACTGATTTCCATTACAAGAAAGTAATCTGTAGTTCTTGGAAAGATGTAAGTCACATAAAACTGCCATATTTATCCAAGGAACAAGGCGTTAAGGCAAACAGATTTACATGCACAAAAATCCCAGTTAAGCATGTGTTTGTGGATTGACTGTGATTCATCAGCCATTCATGTTAATTGGCTATACAAATAACAACTTACATTTTAAATTTAGTATTTGTACTTGGAGTTATCACTACTGTATAACTCATCATGGTATTTGCGGTTTCTTTTGTGAACTTATTTATGAACACTTGGGGTTTAAATATAATGAAAATCACAAAAATATGAACAAATAATCACAAAAATATGAAAATCCCATTGCACAGAAACGCAAGGGACTCTTGCAGAACTATTTAGTTTTGTTTATTGAGCAAGGAAACAAACTCTGAAAATAACAATGAAAAAATATCACATAACTTCATGGAAAATGGGATTGGGAGAAAACACACAAATATTTAAGTATAAAAGGTTACATTTTCAGAAGAGCTCACCAGCTCCCATTCCTGAAAATGAACACCAGACCCACTGGATGTTGAGTGCTGTCAAAAATCTAACCACTTCACTGAAGAGCCTAACTGGGAGCTGAACTGTCTTTGTAATCTGATCCCATTCGGGAGATGTGGCACACCAAATTTTTTGGAAAAAATTAGATCTTATCACTGCCATTCCTGAATTAATAGAACACAATTGATAGAGCACTTTGTGCAATATAAATAATTTTAATAACAAATTTGCATATAGCAAAAACAAGCAAACAAAATCTCTGAAGAATCTAAGGAGTTTTAACAGGTTGTTCTTATATTTGATAGGGAACTTCAAAACAGGCAGCTGGATAAGTCCCATGTGCTCAGAGACGCCGGGCACAATTTCACTCGACTTTGCCCTTCCCTAACCTCCAGGGCTTCTGCTTCTTCTTATGCACAAGAGCAGAGGGAGAGTGCTGGAGACTGTTAAAATTGCCATGGCTCTCTTGCCTCCTGCACTATCTTCCAAAGGATGGTACAACTATTTCTTCCATTCCACCATCCCTAAAGCTGTTGTGCCTACCTCCTCCCTCACGGCAGGATTCAGGTGTGCAGCATGTCCATATACATTTATGCACGTGTTTATGTACCATGAAAATACACATGAAAATACAAAAGCCGAGATATTGCAGACAGGTTATCCAGAGGAGATAACAAGCCATTGCTTCCTTGGGTCTTGAATGAAGCTATTACAACGGAAATACTTTCTAGGCAGGGTCTGCTACCAGTCTCCTGCATCCCTTCAGCTTTTGTCAGACCTCATACCTCTAAGGAAATACTCATATCTTCAATTACAGGAAGCAGAGATGACAATCACTATAGCCTTTCTTGTCATTCTTAGGTCCTTATTCCTAATATTCTTGGCAACTGATCACTTCAAAATGATCACTATCTCTATCCATCTCAGTAAATCTGCTATCTGCTAGCTCTAGCTCTTTGTTTTGCTCTACTCTCCTACAGATTCAGTTCATTTTGCATTTTTTTCTCAGGTCACAGTTCTTTCAATTATTTCTGCAAAATGTCCTTTGTGTCTACAGCATCACACAATTCTGCATTATATTTTCATTGTGTGACAGGCCCTCATTCTTGAGGGTCACCAAATCTGCATCTGAAAATTCCTCAATGGCTAGAGCAGAAGCTTGTACACCACTCCTTGTGCACTACAAGTAACAAAATAATAAAAAAATCACTATGCAGCAGGAACATCACATTCACCTTTCAAAGGGTTTGCCACCCTTATGGAGTTAATTTACATTAACATAAATATTCCATTAGTAGAAATGTTTATAACATGCTTCTCTCTCAAGAGGCATTCTGCAACAAGATTCTTCAACCACTTATGTTTAACTAATATGTATCACATTTGAATAATATAAAAAAACAACTGAGTTAAGTGATTGAATGCCTGGAGAAAACCAACGTTAATTTCCACTAAAAGCAAAGCACATTCCCTTCATTTTGCTGCTTAATTACTGCAGTATTTGGCCCACAAATAAAAAAAATGGTTCAAGAAGTCTCCAATAATAGGTTGCTAATGCTTATTTTTGGCCTCTCATATACCTCTAAAAAGGATTTTTCATATGCATAATTTCAAGACTATTCCTGTGTCCCAGAGCTGGTGAGGTTGAATACCTGTTTCCAGTGTCAGTGATGTAATCTGATAACCTTGCAGGAGCTGGGCATGGGGTGGCTTCTGCATCCCCGGCTACATTAGTGGCAAAAATCCACACAAAAAAGATGGAAAACCATGTCTTTCTTTTCAATTCTGATAGGATATTTTCAATGGTTCTCTAGAATTTTTCCGAAGAAGCTTTATAAGTAAACTTTAGCAATGAAGTAATCCTCACATTAATCTGCTACTGTGACTTGTTGGCCATGTTTTAAAGACAGTACCAATGACTTGCTCAAGGTAGTTGGTTAAGGTTAAGGACATACTGTTTCATATAAATTTCAACTCACTGATATCCAAAATAGATTGAGTTAGTTTTCCAGCCATATAAAAGGCAATATTAAAAAAATGCCATTAAAATGAAAAGAAGGCAAAGGCAAATCAGAAAGAATGTATTAAAAAGCTTAACCAGCCTTCTAGTTCATGCACAGAAAACATATCACTGACAAAATTCAGACAAGCTCAGAACAAACACATGTCCATGAGCAGGATCACTCCTCTGACTTCAGTAGGATGAGGGCAATTTATTTTATCTGGAATAAAGCAGTGTACTGATGTCTTACATCACTGCTCAGTGAAGCTGTAACCCAGATTTCTACTCCAGGCATCTGGAAACTTATCATAAGAGTCACTTAAAGTGTAATTATTCCTACTTTATCATGGTTATAGAAAGTTAACTTGTTTTGTATGAACTTCTGTGAAATTTCTAAAACCCAGTTGCTAAAAATTTAGTTCTAGAGACTGGTTTTTAAGCAGTCAGATGAGCATGCAAGAGAAAACCTCAGAAAGATTAATTTGAGCCTTGTAAAGCTTTAATTCTTTCCTTTAATGCTCTGGCTGTTAATTATTTCTTTCTGTAAGTAATAAAATCTTTGATTCCTCACCAGAGTATGTGAAAAAATCTGCAGAACGGCATTAGCAGGAAGAAAATGTTTAATTTCAACTCAGGCTTCAATGACTTTTAAGAAAGAGGGTTTATTTCCCTGAATAGACTATAGGATCTCTTGTGTGCTCAGCCCACCCAACTCTCTAGTCTATCTTTGTGTCTAGAGTGCACACAAGTGCACTCTACAGAGTCTTACAGGACTACCCTTTAATACAAGTGGACATTCACCTTGTGGCAAGACTTTTTAAATTCCTGATACTGTATGTGGCACATTAAGATGGCTGGCTTAGATTATTGACTTCTATGGACAATGTATATTGAGAAATGACTGAATGGCAGATCTCAGAGGGCTGTAATTAGTGGCACAGGGTCTAGTTGAGGGTCTGTCATTAGTGGTGACACTGGGCCCAGCATTGTTTAGTCATCAGTGACTCGGATGAAGGGGCAGAGTAACATCTCAGCAAGTTCACTGATGACACAGAGCTGGGAACAGTGGCCAATGCCCCATAAGGCTGTGCATCCCTTCAGAAGGACCTTGACAGAGTGGAGGGATGGGCAGAGAAGAAACATCTGAAATTCAACAAAGGTAAATGCAGGGTCCTGCACCTGGGGAGGAACAACCCCAGGCGCCAGCTCAGGCTGGGGCTGACCTGCTGGAAAGCAGCTCTGTGGAGAAGGACCCGGGGGTCCTGGTGGACAACAAGCTGTCCCTGAGCCAGCAGAGTGTCCTGGGGACCAAGAGACCAATGGGATCCTGGGGTGCATCAGGAAGAGCATCGCCTGCAGGTCAAGAATAGTGATCCTGCCCTCTCCTGTCCTGGAGAGGCACATCTGGAGTGCTGTGTCCAGTCCTGGGCTCCTCAGGACAAGAGAGACATGGATCATCTGGAGCAAGCCCAGTGCATGGTTATGAAAATGATCAAGGGACTGGAGCTTGTCTCTTTTGAGGAAAGACTGAGAGAGCTGGGCCTGTTCAGTCTTGAGAAGAGATAACCGAGATGGGACCTGATTAATGCCTGTCACTATCTGAAGGAAAGGTGTCAGAGGATGGATCCAGGCTCTTCTCAATGGTGCTCAGCAAAAGGACAAGAGGCAGAAACTGATGCATGCAAAGGTCCAGCATCTAAACTTGGGGAAGAACTTCTTTATGGTGCAGGTGACAAATCACTGGTACAGTTTGCCCAGAGAGGATGCAGCATGTCCCTTACTGAAGATATTCAGGAACTATATGGACACAATCCTGTACCATGTGCTCTAGGACAGCCCTGTTTGAGCAGGGAGATTGCACCAGATGAGCCATTGTGGTCCCTTCCAACCTGACCCATTTTGTGACTCTGTAACAGACTTATGGCAGCATGGGTATAAAAAAGGGCACAAGGACAACACCTACTAGGAACAAAGGACAGATGAGAAACAAAGGAATAAATGTGAAAAAAATTGATGTAATTCTATTTTTAAGACCCTCCCATTTCTCACATCTAACATTTGAGGTCAGTTTAATACAAAGGCACAGACAATTTAGTTTTTTGCCTGCTCATGCAAGGGGTTATTTGAAGCAATCAAGCAGTGCTGAGAATAACTACTATGCCCATGTAGAGACTGTCCACAACCATATGCAAAAGAGTATTTATGCAGTTACTCTCAATTATAGTTTTTGTGTGTAAGAGTAGGAATTTTTTTCTAATTTGTAGAAGGCTCCACAAATTCAGAGATCCTTCTTACGTTCAGATGTCATGCCAATTATTATCTGATGAGTGAAGGAGATGTCTTATGTTCAAGAGCTGTTAAAGGAAACAATCATATCTATATGACTCTACCTATCGTTAGGATACAGCTGGGAACCAAGAAAGCAGCTTTTTTTTCTCCAGCTGCTCTAGTCTTGCCTTTCTCAGGCCTTTACCAGGTCAAGGAATCAAAACAAAGATTATGCACCTGCAGGGTGTGTGAGAGATGTGGTGTTTTGTTTAAAGCATGTTTCCAAAGAGGTTTTTCCTTCTTTGACCAATGAATCTTTTCTGTTTTGCACAAATTCTTTTATTTAAAGCCATGGTTTTCTTTAATAAATGCTCTCTTCCTTGCACCGTGCAAGAGAGTGCCATGTTACTGTGTCCTCTTGCCGCTCCGTAACCCCATACAGTAACACCTACCCAGTATTTTTGTCTTTGGGCATATTAATTGGATAAAAGATCAAACCAGTTGAGCTCTTCTTCTGAACATCAATCAAACAAGGAATACAAGGATATGGCAGATTTTACACATAAAAGTATATTGATGAAATCTGCTCATATTTTTGAAGCTAGACAGGTACTACAATTCCTTGCATGAAATCAATTTCTTAATGATGATGGACTAGACCTTGGAAGAAAAACTTGGGGGTGTTTGTGGACGATTCAACAATGTGCACTCACAACACAGAAAACCATCTGCATCCTGAGGGGCATCCAAAGCAGTGTGGCCAGAAGGACAAGGGAGTGGATTCTGTCCCTTTGCTCTACTCTGGTGAGACCCCACCCAGAACACTGCATCCAGCTTTGGGGTTCCCAACAAAAAAAAGACATGAATAGATCTAGACAAGAGCCACAAATTTTTTTAGAGCTCTGGAGCACCTCTCCTACCATAGAGAAGAGAACACTCTGGGAAGACCTTACAGCAGTCTTCAAGTACCTAAAGGGCACCTACAGGAAGGCTGGAGAGGGACTTTTCATAAAGACATTTAGTAAAAGGACAAGGGGGAATGATGGCCTTAAGGTGAAGGAGGGTAGGCTGAGATTAGATATTAGGAAGAAATTCTTTACTGTGGAAATGGTAAGGCACTGGAATAGGTTACCCAGAGAAGCTGTGGACTATACATTCCTAGAAATGTTCAAGATCAGGCTGGATTTGGCTCTGAGCAACCTAGTCTAGTGGAGGGGGTCCCTGCCCACAGAAGAGGGAATTGGAACCAGTGATCTTATTAATCCTTCCATTCCCAACTCTAACCATTCTATGAGTCTAATTAAATTTTTATTCTAGTGTATAATGTTCATTTTAAGTACACTACCATAGACAATTCAAAACAGTACCTGGATGTTTCATGGCACTTGTGCAGACTCCAGATACTTCTTATCTGCTAACTGGGTAGTAGAAAAATACTTATTTTACAACTGCCTTATTTTGCAACTGCAAGTATCTCTGCACTGGACAGCAAACACAGTTTCTCTGTTTTAGTGATTGCTGGAGTCATTAAACGTTGCTGCAAGAATGAACAATGCTACTTGCATCAAATGTAGGACAGCACTGAAATAATAAAAACTCTGATGTTTGTTAATGAAAACAAAAATTGGGTTACAGAAAGAAAGAAGTCCTCAATCTGACTTGGTAAAACACAGGGCAGTAAAGTAGAGTGGCGGGATTTCTAAGTGTATATGGAAGTAATCAGCAGGAAGCTGCTGTGGAGAACTTTCAATGCCAGCAGGGATTTCTAGCACGGACAGAGAGGATGCACATTAGATCAGGAAACATGATGGTACAGCAAAGAGCTGGGGAGAATTGTGGCAAGGCTCAGAAGAGCTATGGGCAAGAAAATCTATGCACTCATCTCTGCACCATAAACCACATTTCTCCTTTCTGGGAAAACTAACAGTGAGTTCCATGCCACAGTCACAGCATCATCCATCAGATGTCAAAGAAAAATACAACTTAAACATATAATCACAAAATAAAATAAAATAGCAATTCTGGCACTTAAAGAGTACTGACACTTACTACCTGTAACTGCATTTCAAACAATAGACTCTAAGCAGCCAGATGTTCATGGTACACTTGATCATAAAGAGCAAAGAAGCAGTGTCAAAAAAGATGAAGCCTTCCAGCTTCTTTGTAAGCAAGTCTGATGAAGGATCCATGTCTGATAGCTGTATGAAGGATTTAAGCCTCAAATCTATTTCAGCAATGCACAGACGTACACTGCTGTGGAAGCTCTACTCTTCCCTACCCTAGATGGTAGGAAGCAGAAACTACAGTTGCTGAAAGGATTATGCACACTTGAAACTCATATATATATATAATATATGTATATGCATATATATGTGTATATATACATATCTCTATCTCTGTATCTGTATGTCTGTATATCTCTATATCTCTCTATCTCTCTCTCTCTCTCTCTCTCTCTCTATCTATCTATCTATCTATCTATCTATCCATCCATCCATCCATCCATCCATCCATCCATCCATCTATATCTATCTGTCTATATCTATGTACACACATGTAAAACCACCATTATCATGTGGAGTTACTCTCAGGTCTGCTCACAAAAAGGGAAGCACAGAGCTACCTGGCCTTCTCTTTACAAATAAACTTTGCCACTGGAGAACTACAGCCTTAGGAAGAATGACCAAAGTGCCCTCCTGGAGAAAAGTATCTATAAGGAGACATCACCAAGAAGCAGCCACCTTCCTACCAGGCATATTTCTTTTTTTATTTTATAGGAGAAATATATTCTTAGCAGTCACAGTAGTACTTTCTCAAAGACAGGTTATATAAAGCAATACAACACACACACACAGAAGCACGCAAAAATAAAATATGAATGACTCACTGCACTTATGCAAACTAAGTTGCATAAGCGTGTTTTTCTCAACTCTTAAAAAACCCCAAAACAGCACATACACAACCCTACAAAATGAGCTGAAATGCTGTTATGAAAGCAAAAATTGTTGAATAAAAGCAGAACTCCCTCAGCTTCTCAGGGTCCTTCACACCCACATCTGGTATAGTGTTTACTAAAGGATAAAAATAGAAAGTTGAAACTTAACAGACCCTGACATTTATCACAGTATTTAAGAATCAAAACAGAAAACATCTAAGAAGTGGCATTCATTTCTCAGGCAAAAGAAACCTAAAGACGGAAAGATCAACAGCTGCGTTTTGAAAGGGATCCAGTTAACTCTCACTGAAATACTATCCTCTAGGTACTTAGCAAGGACGAATTAGAAAGAAAATAATCAACTGTGCTTCTTCATTTTAACAGGTAGGTAATTTTAATGTAACCTGAAAAGAATTCAATCTTTTAAAAAAATCTTGCAGAATTTCCTCTAAACCATTACATTCAACCCATTGTTGGCAGATGACATCACAAGACTTGACTTCTTTAGACATGTACAAAACACATTTTTCTTGCAAAAGAGCAGGTTGTTTTCTTATCTGACAGAACCAGCAGATGACAGCATGAATGGCAGGGTGGGACATGAGTACATGGGTCACTGTTCAGGGGCTCAATAACCATTATATGTCCCATGTGCAGATGGTATCCCTGATCAGCCCATAAAGCAATAGCTGTTCAATTGCAGATTTGGAAAAGTTTGGCACACCAACTTTGAGAGCTGCCAAATCATGCTTTTGAACAGATAGGCCACAACATTTAGACAAAGAAAGTGCTGAATTAAGGAAGGTATAGCAAGAAATGAACCTTCTAACGTATTCTCAGAAGTGTGATCCAAAATAACCTAAGAGAGCTTTTGCAAATAATCCTTTTAATTGCAGTAGTAGCATTACTTTGGTGAATTATTCCAATCTACTGCTGATGAGAAGATGTCAGGCTAGAAATTTTATGAGTCAGCTAACTCACAGAATTCTGTTCTCTCTGTCTCCCATACACAGTACACAGATACACAGCACACAGGTGGAGCATGCCATTGATTAGCCACTGGCTCCCATGAGCACCTGAATGTCATAGAATCACAGAATGGCTTGGCTTGGAAAGGATCTTAAAGAACATTCCAACCTCTCTGACATGAGCAGGGATGCCTCTTATTACATGGTTGCTCAGAGTCTTGTCCAACCTGGCCTTGGACCCTTCCAGGGATGGGGCATCCACAGCTTCTCTGGATAACCTGTTCTAGAGTCTCACCACCCTCACAGTAAAGAATTTCTTCCTAATATCTAATCTGCACCTACTCTCTTTCAGTTAGAAGCTACTCCTCTTGTTACTACAGTTCCTAAAGAAGGATCCCTCTTTGGTTTCTCTGTAGGCCCCTTCAGACACTGGAATGTTGCTATGAGGTCTCCATGCAACCTTCTCTTCTTCAAGGTGAATAGCCCCAACTTCCTCAGCCTGTCTTCACAGGGAAGGTGCCAATATCAACTTTGTGGCCTCCCCTAACCTTGCTCCAGCAGTTCCATGTCCTCCTTATCTTGGTGGCACCAGACCGCACACAGTGTCCCAGGTGAGGTCTCACCGGAGCAGAGAAGATGTGAAGAATCACCTCCCTTGACCTGCTGGTCACACCTCTTTTGATATAGTCCAGGGTGTAGTTGGTTTCATCAATCAACACCCCCAAGTCCTTCTCCTCCAGGCTGCTCTCAGTCACTCTGCTCAACCTGTAGCTGTGTCTGGGACTGCCACAACCCAGGCACAGGACCTTGCACTTTGTTTTGTTAAACTTCATGGTGTTCAGGCAGGCCCAGCTCTGAAGCATGTCCAGGTCCTTGTGGATGACATCCCTTCCCTCCCATGAGACTGCATCACACAGCTTGGTGTCAAACTGGCAAACCTGCTGAGGGAGCACTCAATGCCAAGTCTGTGTGACTGCTCAGAGGCCGAAGCACTGCTCAGAAAAAGGGCAGGTGGCAGACCTGAGTGTACCAGTGTCCCTGCCAATGCTGAGCAGAGCTGTAGTGCCAGGACAGGCAGACCAGGAGGACCTCAGCAAGATGGCAGAGAATGCCGCACTGGTAAAGGACAGCAAAGAAAGAAACAGATAAGGGAGACTGCGGGATGGCTCAGGAGGAACCTGAAGAGGGCAACAAGAAATTTTAAAAGTGAGGCTGCTTTACGGAGGATACTGAGCAGGCACTAGAATAGTACATATTATATGTAGGAAGAAAACTCCCAGCACATCTTGTGTTAGAAGTTGCAGCTCTATCTCAGGACTCCAGCACCTCCATTCCAGCTCTGTGACTGAAGAAAAAGCTCCTGATGGCATCCTAGCTTCACAACTGAAAGAGCTGCCTGTTTTGTTTTACATGATACATGGGACACAAGTCCTGGTTCTGTGCCCACTGCCTGTTACTTACTCAACATGACAGACACACAGAAAACAGAACAGAGTATATTTAGAGGAAATAAAAGCCTAGACTTTAGGGCCACAAGCCACAGCTCAATAGCTTTGCAAGATATCTTTAGAAAAGTACCATTTTCTGTGTTGCGGTAAATTGAAGTTTCTATTTGAAGAAAATATTGATTTTTTTTAACTACAGATTTGGCAATAAAAAAAAAAAATCTTGCTCTCTGTCACAAGAGCAATCAAAGCAACCCTGATTTTCAGAGAGCTCATGGATGACCAGACTTCAGTTTTAAACTATTGCCAGTACATCAGGTTTGAAGTACAGGTTTCCAGCATGCTGGTGGAAAAATCTGACCGCACTACTGCCTCAGCCACAGAGACTGACAGCATTCAGGAACCAGTTCTGTCTGCTCTGGAAGACAGCCTACGGCAAAATCAGCAGTTCCCCTGCCTTCAAGTTAATCTCACCAAACACTAGAAAGGCAAAGAACGACTACATTCATACTGTCCACTGTTTCCAAGATGCTTCTGCTGCTAGAGCAAAATGTCCCGCTGAAAACTGCAAAAAACTGCCTGATCCTGCAGTGACCCAAAGTGTCTTGAAGGGGAAGGCAGAGTCATGCTAGGCAGCAATGTCTTGATAAAGATCTATCAGTAAAACCCTGATGAACCATATTTTAATAACAAAATCACAGCAAAATATTCTATTCAGGGGAATCAGATGAAAGCCAATTTGTACTGCTGACTGCTTTAACTTGCTTTAACTTGCTTTAAGCAAGTTGTTACGGGTATCAGAAACTTCTAGCACTGCAACAGAGTTTTGCATGGGTCATTTATGATACACTGTGTCACACAGACCAGGTCCAGAAATTATACAATTTTCTCAGATACAACAAACAAAAAAAAAATCTTTCTATTAATGGAACTTCAGTGCATGATGACAGACAAGTCCAGCTTGATGATACGAACTATACTGTGGTTGAGAAAGACACAGGGAGGAGCTGAAAGAAATAAAGTAACACAAATCTAAGACCTATCCTCTAATCTTAACTCTACCTATTTTGTCCTGTCAGAAGTCATATAAATTAACTTTCAGATATTAAAATGCTTTTTGATTCTGGGGAATAAAACAAAGCAGAAGAAAGTTCCAGTAACTCCAAGTGGGGGGTTAATTTTATTTCCACAGTTTGTTAAGTAGTCACATGAAGTCAAGTGATGCATAAGGTTTTGCATAATGCAAATTTTTCAGTGTTAGCCTTTTCAGAGAAGGAAACATTTTGAATAACTAACACAAGCCAGAACATTGTGCATGTACAATTAATACTATTTCAGCATATTTGGATTTCCATTCAACTTTTGTCTTTCAATAGTGTCACAAATAACCAAACTAGTTTACTCCCTTTATTGTGTCTTTCAAACAAAGTGATAGATGACAAAGACAAAATGCTCTGTCAGACACGGTAAATTTCAGTTTTACAAGAAACTATTTTACTGAAATCTGCTAAAAATATCCACTTGGGCTTCAAAACTTCATCTTGACCAATGACAAGGAGTTCTGAATTCCACTGGAGATGGAGAAGATTACATGCTGGTACTCCATAGTACTTACTGATAAATTAACTTTATTTTTAGGAAGTACAGACCCTACTTTCAGAAAGTACCACCACCAGGTTCTATTTTGAGGCAAGAAGCTACAAATTCAAACCAGATAGTTATGCCATTGATTCAAGTCTAAGGTAGGGGTTTTTCCTTGTGTTCTTCACCAGTTATTCCCAAATTCCTAATCTGCCTTCCTTCTGAGCAGGAAGAAAAAGAACAGAAGTACCATTTTATTCATTGTGAGACTACATGAGTGCAAAGAAGCAATGATGACTGAGAAAGGAAACTGACACCAACTCAGAAATTTTGTATTCCATATTTACTGTGGACAAAAGGATGCTGTCTCTAAAAATGACAGTCCAGCTTCCAGATAATGCACTGGGGTTTTGCTGAGGCTGTAATTTGAGTAAAAATGAGCTGACATCACAATTACAAACGCTAAATGATTGGCCCAAGTCAGAAGATAGACACCTTAGCCCTAAGAAATATCAGTCTAAGTGAAGCCCAATAGCTGGAACTTAGTAACTTATACATGCAAGGTCTCTGCTGTTCCAATCCAGCCAAATCAGGTAAATCAGTTCCTGACCAAAAAACACCACTGCTAGGCACCCTTCTCAAGCAGACAAGCCCAAAAGGATAAGATGGGATTAAACTGTTCTTCCACCCCAGAGGCAGGGCTGTGCCACACTGGCAGAGCTGCTCTTCAAAGCTAGAATGATTCTGGTATTGCCAGCCTTGGTATTGATGGAAGATGTTGGGCTCAGCAATTACACTAGACACGTCACACATGATGTCCAAATTCACTTCCCGGTCCTAATACAAGAGTGGAAAAGTCTGATACAGAGGCTTTCTTCTTTTCATAAAAAACATTTAAAGTATGCTCCATACATGAGGTTATGATAAGTACAGAGGTTTATATGTAACTACATTAATTACATATTAATGTCTATATGTAAGAGAGACATTCTAAGCATACATAAATGTATTAGGTTTTGCACATATATTTCACAGAATTACACATCACTCCTTTCTGTAATCATCACCTCAGTACACAATCAGTTAGTGTTCACCTGAAGAATGCTTGTGTCCGTTCTTTAGAAAATTTTAGTGCTAAATTTAGGGTATACTTGCTTTTTAATGTTAATTAAGCCATTCCAGATATTAAAGCCACTGATATCTGCTAAAGCCATCAAACACTATGTCCCACAGAATATTTTTACTGTTTAAACTGACCCTTTATCAAAGGGGAAGAGGTATAATTGAGAGTCATGTACCCAAGTACCAACTGCACTGCACAGGATACTCCTCTTCAGAGTACTATGTGGCATTAAGCAATGCCACACAGCCTAGAGCTGCTTGTGGCATTGGTGAGTTGGGCAGAGAGGTTGCAACTGAGGAACAATGACAACAGAGAACCCATTTATAGTTTAATAAAAATTTTCTGTGAAACAGTGTTTTCTTAGCATATAAGCACAGATGAGTCTATTTTTTGCTGTGCTACCCTAAGCCAGTAACACAAGCCCAGTAACATACAGCTACAAACAGGCACAAGAATTATTTTCACCCTCCTTATAATCTGGGGAGTAAACTTTAGCTGTGAGTTCATCATAATTCCAATATAAAAGGCCTTGGAAAAGAAAAGAACAGCAGCAGTTTGTGCAAATTCTGACTTTACAGCTATTAAATAGACACAGGCATATATGCATTGCCCCACAGACAGCTAGTATATGACATTTTTTAATATACACACCTATTATATTCTCATTTTCAAGTATGAAAACTCTGATAATATAAAAAACTGTATAAAAAAGGTGTCATCTATTTGGTTATTGAAACAGTTGACAAGTGCAACCCTGTAAGTCAGTTCAAAGAATACTGCAAAGGAAGCCTACTCAGAGGAATGGTAATGAAGTGGGTATGTGCTGGCATACCATATGTGCTATATAAGCAAGACCCCTCTCAGCTGCTGCATCTCTAGCTCCTTTCAAACACTCACAAACTAAGTCCAGCTGACTACCAGCTGCAGTTGCAACTGCAAGTTCTTTATAAAGATTTCTCTGTTAGTAGTTCTGGGTAACTTGACCATTCCTGGAGCTTTGTCTTCTATCTGCAGAGGTATGCTTGTGTTTAGGGTAAGTAAATAAAGATGTGATAAACCCTCAGGCTTGAAAGACAAACAGGTCAGAAATGGTATACCAAGTTACAAATTTGACCCACCTCTACCAAGTGAAAATATGTCCTGCACGGTCAGACAGATGAAAGCCCCCTGTCTTCTGAGTGGACAGTCAGTCAATATCGTCTTGCAGGTAGCTGAGATGTGGGAGCACCTGGAAGGAGCTTTGGGAGAAGGGTGTATGAGGACCCACAAAGTAGGAATGGCTGTAGGGTATGGATCAGAGGTAAAGGAAATATTTGGATGGTGCTAGCTGCCACAAAATCATGCAGAACTTTCAGTTGTGCACTTCTATAGTAGCATCTCCTGATGTGTTTCACAAGAAGCCTGTATTATGTGGAAACAGGTAAATGAGCACAAGCACAAACTGCTTCCCAGTACAGTCCTGCTAAAGCAGTATTTACTACTTTTCTTTGAATTAGAAAGCCTCAAGATGGCATACAGGAATTAAGTACTGTCACCCTGGGGTGAAGCATTAGTCTTTTTTGCATAAGCAATGCAACAGCAAGCTCAGAAACACCTTGTGTATCCTGACTGCTAGTGCCACTTGTTAAGCTCTAGGCCGAATCTGCATACCATAAAGACCCCTTTCTCAACAGACAGCTGGAGGAGAAGGATGGCAGTAGAGCACACATTTGCTCCCAAGTCGCCTTATGACACCTGACCAAGAAGGGACTTCGTGACCTGTGAGGGGAATTCCTGTGACTAACAGTGAAGTTTCCATTCCATCAAGCCAACTCCCCCGTTCTGGCTCAGCAGGTGAGAATTTAAGGCAGTGGAACCATGAAAAGGAGACTGTGGACAGTGTCCTCTCGGCTGTCATCCAGAGCCTGGTTTGCACTTTGAGAACACACCCTCATGCTGGTGATCCATGAAAGGGATAGAAGATCCCAAGAATGGCAGAGGATGAGGGGTCCCAAGAAGGATAGAGGGATAGAAGATCCCAAGTATGACTTGAATGGGTTTCTTTGTTGGTTTGTTTTTCTGGGGTTTATTTTTTAGTTTCACTGTATTAATGTAGAATTCTAGAGAAAATAATAAAAAGCCCTAAAAAGCACTTTGAAAAATTATTCTTCAGACCAGATGCATGTTTCAACTTAAAATCTTGGGGGTCCATTGCCACAATGTGCTACATCTCCCAACAGTACACCAGCCACCCCTGTCGTCTTCTGGCAGAATTCCTTGTGCTTTGTAGATAGTCCTTTGTATCTCGTATTTCATCCCATTAGGATCATAGAATCACAAAATATGCTGAGTTGGAAGGGATCCATCAGGATCATCAAGTCCAACTCCTAACCCTGTGTAGGACACCCCAAGAAAAAATAACATCATATGCCTGAAAATGGTGTCCCAAAACTTTTCAAACTCAGATTGGCTTGACACTGTCCCCACCTCTCTGGGGAGCCAGGATATTGAGAAATAAGCCTTATTATATAAATTATTTAGGCCTAAGTGTGTATAAAACCCAGTATTTTGCAAATCCTATTTGTTCAAGCAAATTCTGACTCTCAGAGACAACAAGAGAATTACGTATCCGCAATAAAATCCCCAGAATTAAAAAACACAAAATGCTCAGCCCTAGTCTGTCCATGAAAACACCTGAACCCTTACAGGATTGTGTTGGATTTTGCACTCCAGAATAACTTAAAACTGTTTCAGGCTGATTAGACACCTCATTTATCCCCAAGCCCTTATCTTAAAACATAGAAGCCAGGTGTTCCTCCTATCAACCGCTGAAGAGGTCAAGTCTGACACATGTCAGCATACATCTATGCCACTCAGTGGGTCAGGCTGATGTAAAAAAGTAATAGCCACCATTTTCTTCACTTTCTTTTTCAGTACAGCTGCAAGTGATATGCATTTTACGCTGGATGTGGGATAATCATAAGTCACCACCTCTTTTCCTGAAGTGCTGTAGGTCTTTATTTCACAGGAAAACATCCTGAGTGGTGCCTCAGCCTAGAGAGCTGGATTTTCAAAACCATTGAAATTGCACTAGTGACCAGCAAATCACTGGTGTGGGTGTGGGACATTCATGAACATGTGGAAAAAAATGAGCCTACATGGGTAGGAAACTGAGACACCCACCTGAGGATGGTGCGTTCTCCATTTTGGTCACTAAATGCAGTATGGAAGCAATCATATGAGCAGGAAAAAGAACTTCTTCTCACCAGCCACAAAAAAAAGAAACCACCAAAATTTTATACACTGAAAAAATCGCCAATAAGGAAAGGCATAGGCAGTAACCAACTAATTGTACTATTGCCTTACAGCAAGAAACAAATATAGATTTGAACAGAGGAGACAGGTAACTGAATTAATCTGTATCAGAAGCCACCAATCCACGTGCGGCCTAGAGCACTCTAGAGACTGGTTGAACACCAGTGCCTGGATTCCACTTGAAGACCCAAATATCTGCTCTTCACCAAAGTCCTCTGACCATGCCTATGACAATCTTTCACACAGCTGGTTTCCCTCCAAAAGAGCTGCTTTCCCCTTGACTTAAGTGGTCAACATCAGACCAATAAGCTCATTATAATTAACTGTGCTGGTACCTCCTGCATAGCTTCTGACATTCTTGTCTGTTGAAATTCCTCTGACCTTGGGGCTGTATCCCATGGATCCTGCTTTAATCCACCGCTACTTTTCTCCATAATAAGGTTCATATACCCCCACACAACAAATACAAGCACACATACAGACCATGTTTTAAATAATTGGTAGTTTTCCCTTAAGGGTAAAAATGTTCTGTAACAGTATTCTTTTTGTTATGAAATAATGTAAACGGTCTTGGTGTGGTAATATTTTGTAATATGTCTCTGTTATGCAATTAAGGCTGTAGGACTCAGATGACTTAAATGCACCTGGAGATACAGACAGATAGTGGAGACTTGGAGCTGTTGAAAGGCACTTACATATCTTTGTGCTTACATAGATACACACAGATAAACACATAAAATTACACACCCATCACCAGCCTACATCCTTTCACAAAAAAAATACTAGGTATGATAAGGTCTGTGTAGTTTAATTTCTGCTCATTTCTCATTCTCTTCTAATGAAGACCCCTTTGTACACCTTAAAACTCAACATTTGTACCTCTTTTTTAGGGAGGTAGATCTCCTGCCTTCTCTTCTGCTAAGACTTGTAAATCTTGTGGACTTCAGCTAGGCCAGGGAAACTCAATATTCTCAACTTTGATTTTGATTCCTTCCCTCAGCTTTTAAATCAGCTTGAAGAGAAAAATGTAGAAATTTGCCAAATGTTCATATTTGCAAAGCAAATCCTACTGCCAAGAACTGTTACGTTTGTTTGTTTAGTGACTTCTTTCTTTCTTCAAAGATCATCATCAGGTTAAGGTGATCTGAATGACAATATTTGCATGAAAAGCAGTTGCACACTTCATCTTCCTAATTTCTTTAATTCCAGCAAAGACAGTGGCTGACTGCATACCCAAAAGTTTATCGCAAAATCATCACAGACCATGTGGTTGTGCCTAGGGAACTTAACCCTCAGTGGAGTTAAGCACCAGTCTGCTTGTTGCCTCAGCATAAGCATCACAGCTAATCACATGCCTGTCATCATCAGGCATTTTTTCACACTTCCCATCATACCACAGATTTGCTCATCTCAGGATTGTGGGATAGCAAATCTGTACGAAAGGTAGGCTTTTAATACTCACCAAAGAGCTAGTATGAGAAAGGAATTAATTTGTTACTGCATGGAAGGACAACAGAAATATCAGTGTTTGGACAATAAGGAAGATGATAAGAAGGTTCAGATCAGTCTTGGAAGGCAATACCGAGACAATGATAATTGTGGTCAAAAAGTGTCAAGCCTGCGCAAGATTAAAAGGTAGAGAAGGGTTTTCTTAGAACAAAATTTTACTAGTTCACCATTCTAAATAGAAATTAGACTGTTTCCATGTGGTTTCCGTTTTCCCCCCTAGCTCACAGTCTGTGTCTGTGTCACCCAGTCTTAGGGTTCTGCGAAGGGCCAGATGTAGGTCAGGCCACAATGTGATTCCACAACACAAGCAAACACACAATTGGTGTGTGGCACCAATTACTGCAGTTATAAATCCGAAACACAGAGCAACAAACTGACACCAGAGTATCTATACGTATACACCTTACCAGATAAGACCATTCCTTGAAATGGTCTGTAATCTACAGCACTTCCATGATCCTAGCAAACTTTGCTGATATCATGCATGTGCAGTCTACCTGTCCTAGTAGCAAGCAGCATCAGGCTCCTATAAGTAGGATCTCATTCCACTGTACACTCAGTGCTGAGCAGTGTGACACAGATCAGAACATGTATCAGGGGCTCTTCTCCCACCTTTCCTTTACATGACAGCTTGCAGGCTCTAGAGCTTCTCTCCAGGAGTACTTCAGCCAATTTGGCTTCCAGCCCAATGGATTCCACATTGCAGTGGCACGGCTGCCAACATTACTGATGATATACCTACAGCGAGAGCTTTTCCAACTGAACATTGCAAGTGAAGTTCGGAGGCCTTGACAAAAGGTCTGCTATGGAGCATATGAACTCTGACAAGAAGTGCCACATTGCTTGCTGTAAGCATCTAACTTATGTGGGAGGACCAAACTATGGGAAGTCCTCAGGAGTCAATGGAAAGGAGTTGATGCTGTCAGCAGGGATGATGCACGATTACATCTCTCTGAGCTCCTCCAGATAGGAAGTGAGCATTTACAGCACTTAATTGGTAAGATAAAGTATTGATCTGGTGAATTATTGACATTGCCAATCTTTAAAAGACAATAAGAATTCTTAATATGTCACAGGATTTGACTCTAAGGAGCTGTACTTCAAATACAAATGCTGCCAGTCAAAATATTTTGCACTGAGATCACTATAATTAAATACCTACCTTAGAGAGCTGGTTTTGGTTTTCTTCATCCAACCTTTTGGAATATGTTCATATGATAGATATCACATTCTTTTACCTGAACCCTTATATTTTGTCCTTATGCAGAAAGTTATGCCAAAATCATATAATACTGAAAATACCTCTGAAAAGACTCTACTGTCAGTCTCTTGTTATGTCAATCACCTGTAGATGCACAGGGAACCCAAAAGTTTTATTCCTTTCCCATTCCGAAACTTCATGAAACCACACTTTTAATACAAGTGATGTATTAAATTATAAGGCAAACATAAGAGGCTTATTAGACTCAGATGCATTACCAGTACTTTTTTTTTCTCTGCATGAATAACTGTCACTCTCATTTTCATTTTGGTAATTACAGAAAATAGGCTGATTTTTAATGTCTGTTCCAGCAGAGCTGAAGATGTTGATTTCAGATTGTTTCAGACTTTAAAGTCTAATTCCTGCAGTTGATCCACAACATTAACTTGAGTGTAGGTTTCATCAATTTGGTAGAGTGTCTTTAATAACAACAGATAGTATTTTTTTTGATATGTATAGCATTAAACAGACTCTGTTACAAAGCCACATTAAATGCTTTCTTTAAAAAAAAAGACCCACCAACCAACTAAATAAAAACCCACCAGAAAACTACAAAAATTTCTTCCCCCCCAGTGCTCAGATACTTTAACCCAAAGAAATTGCTGACAGATTTGTTTTCAGCACAGCAGAGGAAAGAGCTGACAACGTTTTTTTTTTTTGCTGGATATGGTAACTTAGGTCTATTTTTAGGGTTCTTTTTTTTTTAAGTACACCAAAATAGCAGTGGGCTCAAAAATCACCATCTGCTTCTAGAAATTAAATAATTCTATGAAGAATAGATAATAGGCATAAAAAGCCTACTCTCAGTTCTCAGATCTTTCACAGTAAGATTGAAAGTCACATGTTACTTGTAAACATTATTTATTTCATCAAACAATACTGCAGGGTCATAACATCCCTGTAAGTGTTCAATATACCTATTTATCAGTTAGCACCAGCATAAACTGTTTACATTCTAGTCATGAATGACTGACTAGCAAGCATTATTGCTACTGCTTTTATGACTTAGAATAAAGCTGCTGCCATTTACAGCACAATAAAGACTCTCCCCATTTCTTTCTTTAACTTTGATTTAGTTAAGGTGGGAACGATTCTAACTTGTAGGGACTTTATTTTTTTCTTTTTTTTTTAATCCCCATTAGAGCAATTAACATGCTAGCATTATTTGCAAATGCATGCAGAGAAATCTGAGCTTGTTTGCATCCAGCTAGTTTGGATCCTGCTAACAATGAATCACTATGTCAGCTCAAGATGGCTCAGGACCCGGACACTCGCTCGCTGGCTGAAGCCTGTCAGCAGTTTCCCCATCCTCAGCATTTGCGCCTCTGACAGCTCAGATGACTGCTCAGCAAGACAAAACCTGGCTCCTATTTCCTATTCTATTTTCCTATGCTCTACCCATGCATCAGTAGCCTCAGAATATAACATGGTACCACTGCTATCAGTCAGTCGCTATCAGTCAGTCCTTGTATCTTTTGAACCTTACACAATGTAAACTCAGCTTGAAAAGGGTGGAAAAGGAGTATCCATTTGTTTTCCAAGAAAAGTGGTTTGATGAAAGAAAAAAGGCTCATGCTAAAGCCCCTATCCCACTTCTTTTCTGAATTAAAACTCATGCAACTTGGTCATCACACTTTCTGTGAGGGCTCCAGGCACAAACAGCACTTACCCAAGGTTAGATGGCATGTATCGCCTCTCCTCAGCAGGGAATATTGGGGAAGTGGGGGCAGGGATTGTATAAAAGAATGATCAGAAGGTGGCAAAGGCCAAAGAGAAGGGGAAAATCAGTTTCACTAGTATGTGTGCTAGCGGGATGGTGTTCCCTAGTTCTGTGATTTCAGTTAAGATGACAAATTTTCAATTGTAGTAATTTCAGTTTAAAACATTTCCATGTTTTGAACCACAGAAGAACATTTACCCTTCTAGTACAATTTTCCAGAAAGGTAGTTTGGTTTGGGCTTTTTCCCCTGATATTCCATTAAAAAACAATGTCTTTTTCAGAGAATAAGACTAAAACTTCTAAAATAGAAAATGAGGTAAGACATTGCAAGATCCTTTAAATGACACACAGGATGAGTAATAAACAAACAAGTTTACAAAACGAAGACATTTTGAAAGCAGTAGTATTTAACAAGTACCATTTTTAAATAGGTTTGTCTTATTGCAGTCATTTAAAATCAAAGTTCACAACAGCAACAGTTAAAAAAAGATGTCCATTATTCTTATTTATACTTGGTGGATTAGAATTTTTGTGAAACGGGTCGTCTAAATTTAAAAGGCCTGCTAGTGACCATTGTATCAACAGTATTTAGGCTAACATTTTGATGAAAAGAGAGCAGAAAAATAATAGAGAAACATATGCTTTGTTGCTATATCCTGCTTTGACAGGAATTCTTCAAAGTAATGTGCAAGAATCATCTATTTCTAGTAAACAACTAAGAAATACTTTATTTGTGAGGGAAATTCGTTCTTATTTTTTTCTGAGTCAGAAGTCAGTGACTAAAGAAAGGAACCTTTCCAAGAAAGGGAAGCAAAAAGTAATTAAGGCAAGCCGTGCGTTTGAAAACTTTAGTGTTCCTTGGATATTTCCAAAGAGGACCCTCTTCACTGACGAACAGTTGCAGGAAAAAAAAAAAGAAAGAACAGATGATGAATAGCCAAGATTCCTAGTGATCTCACTGGGAATTACACATTTATTTGGAAAGCATTAAAGGAATAAGATTACAGAAGCAAGACCTGATCCAAATTCCATTATGTAAATGTAAAAAGAAAATTTTGTTGTCTTAAAAGGAAATTGAATTGAGCTTTTAGTTCCCAGTTAATGAGATACTAGTAAATGTTGAGAATTGCAGGGGAAGTGATAAAGGAGAGATGCTATTTTGGGTTGGGTTAGGTTTTTCATATTAAATACTTATTTAAGTTGTGATTTACTCAAGATTTATCACCATAAGACTCTTCCTCCTACTGACTACATCTACCTAAAGTGTCATTCAGATACAAAGGAAATGGGGCATATCACAGATTCTAAATGTTTCATTAGAGTCTGTGTGTGAGCAAAGAAAGCTATTTAACCTGCACAGGATCCACTGCTTACTCTAGACAATTTATTCCTTTCTTCAATAGCATACAGTTATTGCTGGTTCCAATGGCATCACCTGGTTTAAAATAAACACTTCGTAGATTCCTCTTCCTTTTACAGTTTGGACACTTTTGTGATTTGTTTGATTCCACTAAAGTTGCTTTTGTTAGCACATGGAATCGCATGTCAAGGCTGCAAGATGATCTCACAAACAGGTTCTCCCACCACTGCTAAGTAGCAAACTCTTGGGCCAACGGGGCTCATACTCAGCACACACATTGTAGAATCTGAACTCAACTCCAAGATAAAGGATTAACCTTCTGTGCTGCAAGGTTCTAAAAACTCTCAGCTTTTGCTAGACCCAGAATAAGTTCAAGGCACTCAGCAACTGGGTCTGCCCAGCAGGACTTTCCAGCAGCATATCACAGGCATGAGACTTTTGTTTCTTCTCTAAAGTTATAGGTACACATAGGGGACTACAAATAATGTGAATGTCAAGAGAGAAACAGGCCCATTTTGATCTATTTTTCTTTAAAATTAATAAACTCAGGCCGTGTATAAACTATCCAGTCATATCCTGTAAAAGTTTAAACAGTGAAACCACAAGGGAAAATAAACTAACATCTCTTCCCTTTTTATCTTAAAAGTGTCTGAAATGAATTGGTTGCTAAAGAAACCTGATATAATTGTGACAGAGTGTTTTGAAACCCTTAGTGGAGTTCATCTGAAACCTCAGCATAACAAGTGGCCTCTTATCTGCGTACTATTCCAGGAAGAAATGCATGGCATTTCGTCATCACAGCTGAAAGACTAGCTGGCTCTGCACGTAGGCTAGGCGAGAATAAGAGCCCTCAGCTATAATGAGGGCACGCTGGTAGCTAATGCTTAGTCAGAGGCCATTTCCTTTAGCCTTTGCTACTGCTTGCAGGAGCTGGAATGCAGGAAAAGGCAGAAACTAAAGTGAACATATTGAAGGTCAATGTTTACCTTCTGTACTTTTTCTCAATGAAGATTAATTCCAAAGACATGGCATGTATGCACTAATGTGGTGACATCCTAAACTATCGCCCCTATTATAAGGACTTTAAGTAGCTCTATTTAATGTGGCAGTTCATGAGCAGAATTACTTAAAGGAGAGAGAATCATAAAAAAGCAGATGTCTTTTTTTTTTTTAGTCTGACATTTAAGGCAAATTAGTAAGTGGGAGTTTAATATAGATATTTCCTTGTGAACAGTGATCTTGAATTCCCAAGCAGGCAAACCAACTTTCTCCTTAATAAAGCTGTTGAAATGCAGATAACTTGTAGCAATTACTTCAAAACCAGGGATGAATCTTCATATGTAAGGGAATATGGTAAGGAACATTTCTTTTTATAGGTTTTTCCTCTTCTGTACATCCTGAAGATGATAACATGACTGATGTACTGTCATTATGATTTTTAACACAAGAATCTGCATAATTTGAACATGGAATGATTCATCAATCGAATATGAAAATGTTAAATATGAATGTGTAGCAATGTTCAGGCTGTAAGTTTGCAAGACACTTCATTCGAGACTACATTTTGCTTTCTTACTCTGTTTGCAGAAACATTGGCAATTATTGTGAATTTAATGAGCTATCACTATGCTGATTTAAGCACACAACTGTATGTACTGTACTACTGAACACACTGGACTGAGTCATTTTACATACATGCAGTTGCTGGTCTAAATAAGGGCTAGATTTGACTTGTTCTATTTAACTCACTGGCTGAACTGAAAATAGTTGGCACAGATTTTTCTCAGGAAATTCAAACTTACACAAGCAGAGGAAAAACATTGCAAATGAGATGCTGCTGTGTTCAAAAATTCATCTTGGGTAAAACTTTAAACCCTAGAAATAAATCTTGTTTTCAGTTCTCACAAATAGGCTTTTCTATTCAACTCTGAAGGTTTAAAGCAGTTGTTAATCAAATACTGTACACAGTACTAAGCAGGAAAGTGTTTGGTTATTTCTGAAACACGTTATTTTGAGGCTATGTTTGAATCTTCCATATTTATGTGATGAGAGTTATGTCACAAAGTTAATCATTCCCAGGATGCTAGCATTCGGGGTAATGAAAAACTTCTTGTGCAAGCAGTCATTAATCAGTGAGTCTAACATTGCATAATGCTTTCTGAAGCATGTGTTATGTGATCAGAGTACAAGGCTGCATAATACAGCAAAGTGTTTATGCCATATGCTGACCTTTTCTAAAGCAGAAATGGAGCCATGTGATGTGCCGCTCCTGCCAGCATTTGCTTATTGCCAATAATTAAGTTTGATGATATGAAGAAACACAAACTTGTATTGCTTTAGAGTTCTAAAAGGAAGAAGCTTTGAAGTTTTTGGCACTGCAAAGCACAAAGATAGCCAACTTGGCTTGGATACACTACCGTTGTCCATTATAGGCACCGCCCATCAAAACTGGAATCAAGTGCCCTGCTCAAGTGGTTACTGGCATTTGTGTAAAGGAAAACATGTGCATTGTTACAAGACTGCTGTATTAACCAGAAGAGCATAAAGGTTGCAGGAGTAAAGCAGCCAAAAGCATGCATGGTACCTCAAATCTCAGAACAGTGTTATTACATTTGATGTTCTTGTGCAATAGTGCTAGTAAGCAGCTATTACTTAATCTCCTACCAGTATTACACAAAACTATACTTGCGAAATACTTCAGATAAATATGCTGTAATTATATGAAATATAAAAACATGTATAGGGGAAAATGTTTTTGTAACTCTAAACACACATACCTGTGGGGATGTGGTTTGAGTGAACTATTTTAAAAATTGAAGCAATGCTTTAAAAGTCTCTATGAATAACTTTAAAACAATGTGCTGGAAGAAGAGTGGACAGACAGGCATATATTTTATATCCTATGCATACACACACATACTAGAGTGTGATCAAAAGCTCTGTCCTGTATACAACTAGCTCTGTCTGTTGGCAGAATCAGGCTACTGAGCTGGAATAACCAGCTCCATACAACTTTTTTAGCACAGCCAACTGTACTTGTGCCACTGTTCCTCCAACATCACTTCTCCTCTCCCTTGACAGTGTTTCCTTCTCTCTCACTGATGACTGTCTTTTCTACTTTGGAGAGCTAGTACAGACAGGTGTTGCCAGTATCTATCACCTGTTAACAGCATCTCCGTTCCATCATGCGATCTCTGCTATGGTACCAACATCTGAAAAGTGATTTCTGATATCCTTTGCTTACACAGAGGAAGTATTTTCAAGCTTAACTAAGAATCCTAAAGAGTAAAGCAGACTAGAAGTACAATCACAAAACTAAGACGTCTCTATAGAGAGACATAGGTGTCCTAGTCCAAAATTTAGATTCTCAAAATTCCTGCTGAGATTTTGCATCAGGAAGTGATGATATTAGGCAACTGCACTTAAAAAGTGCTGTATCCAAGGCCTTTTGGGATTAATGAATTAAACCTTCCATATCTAAGGAGTCTGACTCATTAAGGATATTCATGTTTAGCAGACAGGAGTCTGTACAAAGAACATTCTTGCTACAGCATCTGTTATAAAATCAGTGTGATACTTGCTGCATGAGGGAACTCCAAGACAGGCCTTACCTCTATAACTATTAGGTGGATGTCATTATCTCTACAGCCCAATAAATTAACTTGTATAGTAAGTAATTAAAGTAGAGAAATTTCATCATGCGTAACTTCAAAGAATCCAGTGAACAGGTCACTACTGCAGGAAAGTTTGGCTCAGGTCAATTAAATGAAAGGAAAGAGCAGAAACTGAGTTGCCTTGGTGTTTCATGAGTCCTTCAACTACTGAGCAGTTATACAGATGGAAGTGCCATAGCATATCCTCTTCACTTTCTCAAAAGAGGACAGATGTCAGATAAGGTTTTTAAAATCCAAAATGGAGACAGGAATTTCATTCCACTCAAAGTGGAAAAAACCCCATGTCCACGTGTTTATTTATGAGCTTGTAACTTAGACAGAATCCTTCTTGCTATGCTGTTTTTGTGGCTCCTGCCTCCTTTCACATGTTATACAGACACTCTAGGAATCATGTTTGGAGGCTACAATCTCTACTAGTCCTTTGGGTACAGAAGTGAGGTGCTGTAACCAGCCAATACAGAAAAAGATCTACTTTGTGGCACTGCTCATGAAGATACTAGAAAGGACTGTGTTGAAATCAACTGTGACTCAAGAACGCAGCCTGAACCCACCCTACAAAATCTCTTTCATATACACTCTTCCAAGACCTACTGCTTCTTAGAAGCATGCTTCCTAGCTCTCTTCTCCTTTCACCTCTACTTGGCCAAAAGATGATAACTACAGGACATGAACCATTCACCTTGAGGGGCCACTACCTAGGGATACTCACATGCCCTTATAAAAATCCTTCAGCTTTGAAGACAATAGCCTCAGCAGTAAAGACTTATTACACAAAAGATGGAGAGTCAAACTCTTTTCACACAAGCCTACAGATACATTATTAACATTTATATGTTGTGAAAGCACACCCTTCACAACTCTATCCTCACAATTATATTTTTTAACTTTGTCCTTCTAAGCATGGAAGAGAACACATTCTAAAAAAATTTGTACAACTGGCATCAGAATTTTTAACATACTAAAAAGAATTGAGCCAAAGATGATATCACAGAGTCCCTTATGCTTAAGGGAAAATGTTAAATCAATTAGCAGTCTCCAGAATACAGAAGCAACAATTTGCTGTATAAGTTCCTTACAAAAATAACAAACTTTCCATGTTCTTCTGAAAGTGGTTATATTATGCAACAAGAAAACTTCACCATGCTCTCAGCAACAAAAGCTTTCTTAGCATATGCCTCAGAAATTATAATCAAAGGATAGTACTCATTAGCAAGAACTTTGAAGAGTTTATAAACATACATGTACAGGTTATGCCTTAGAGGGTTAAGGTACTATTTTGAACTCAAGTATTGCAAATAGGAGTTAGCTTTGACACAGAATGTTCACACCCTCTGTAATAAATTCTTTTAACATACTTCATATTTCTTCCCATGTGAATGAATATCCTTGGAAGAATTATCTCCTAGATAAAAGCTGAAGATGAAATCTAAGTCTAGACTTATTTAAAGAGGGTAGACATTGATCTTATAATCTGTGACAGTGGCTGATTAATGAGCTGCTCATGATTGCTGCAGGCCTCTCCAAACTGCAGGAGCAAATGATATTATAGGACTGGGAGGAATGTGCTATCTGGATGCCACACCTTTGTTGAAACTTAAGAACTCCCTTTGACTCCTGCTACATTTATTCTAGCCTTGAACTACCATTTGTACATGACCAGATACATGGTAACACACGTGCATACCATCACTACTGGCCTGCGGCTTCTGCAGCAGAATTTCTGTGCTACAGAACACATGGTAAGTATGTCCACTTGTAGCAGTCATGGTATGTGCTCTGTGGGGTCCACTGTTCTGCTGGCTGTGCCCTTGCACAAACAAGCTCAAAACATTCTGAAGCATAATAGCAGTATCACATCCTGAGGGATTGATTTGGTCTAGCCTGACAGTCTGGATAATTTTATTTACATGTACACACATACATATGCACGTACACACACAAATGCATGCATATGACATGCCAGAATACACACACATACTATAAAGCATAATGAACACTTTGTGTAAACACAGTATATTCTGCATAACTACAGAAACTTCTCTTCAACTCTGTTCCAAGGTTGAAACAGAGTATGATTTAAATCCATTAAAAAGGTATATTACCAATCTTTAGTGATAACACAGTAATTTCTGATTACATCTTTCAAACACCTTTCAGGAAAATTTTTTAAACTCTACTAATTTTGCTTATAAAAACCAATGTTCTTAAAATGAAAACAGACCATACAAATTTTTAAAAGTGTTCCCTTTTTCATGTCTGAGACTTAGAGGGAAAGAAAAGCTAACAGGAAAAAAAAGGCACAAATAGAAAAAAAGTAATTGTAAACCCACAAAGCAGACAAGAGAAATTTTATTACCTTTAGCGGAAAACAACTCTCCTTTTGGTTTATCTGCTTGCCATTTTTCTTTTTCTCATCTTTGAAGGTAGTTCTCTTTCTAAAAGAGTGCAGAAAAAGAACATTTTAAACACATCATCATGAACTTTATCACACACTGAGTACACAGACTGTATCAGCCTCAGCAGACAATGAAACCCTATAGCTTTTCAGCAGTGTCATTAGGTTCAAGAACAAGGCTAAAATTCCACAAATGAGACATGAAAGCACATCCTGTTCAATGCATACCACTCAAATGAATAATGATTTTATTAAAAATTGTAAATAAATCCTCTCTCCAATCTCAGCAGACATCTTTTCAGGGATTTCTTGCATGAAAAAATGTACAAGACCATGCAGTGACAAGACTTCAACTACTCTTTTCACTTTGCATCTATGAGTTTGGTATGCGAAGTGCCAAAACCCTTTACTTTTTTCAAGCATGATATTCTACCCTCTCCTGTGGTGATCTCTCCAACAAATGTGATTATGATTAAATGCTTAAAGAGCAAAAACTGAGTAAAATATGATGCCATTGAGAATGATCTTGATGTTTACTATTCTAAATGCAGCTGGTTAAAACCAGTTGTAGAAGAGTATTGACATGAACTTTGATAGGACTATGACTAATTTCACATAGACTGACAGAATTTCAACAATAACTGGGCACCAATGACTGCAAACATCATGAAAAGGTTCCATAGAAAACATTTCCAAAGGCACTCAACCGTATCATTACATAATCTTGCAATAAATAAAACACACCTTTTTTTCTTTACAGGTGAGCTACTCAAAAGCACTGGACTACAGCCATGCAGACAGGAAAACTTTATCCAGAAATTTAGTAAAACTACTAAGAATGTGAGTTACTTGAGTAATGTTGAAAATAGAAACAGTTTGCTACATTAAAGGCTAAAATTATATGTGTTATATAAAGTCACATTAATTTCTGCATAAAACAGAGAATTTCTAGGCAATTCAGTAAGTTGAACTTAAAAAAGTTGAGAAGTTATCAGCTGATAACTAATAATGTGTGGAGACCAGAACAACACCAGATGCAACAATAACGGTAATGGACCTACCTGTGTTACTCAGTGAAGTGCAGAAGAACTCATAATCACTTGAACTCAGCAGGAGCAGGAGAAAAAGCTGCTTATGTCTAGGGACAGAAAAAACCAGAAAACCAGAAGAGACCAGGGCTCACTCATCCATGAGGTATTGTGGAGAAAAGCATGGCTTTACCAGGAACTGAAAGGGTTGAGCCTAAGTGCTTGAAGGAGGATTTGCCAGATCCTACCTTTCATAAGGAAAAGTCAGCCTTTATATGAGCATTTTTGTTACAAAGAACCAACCCTCTCATGGAAGCAGAGTCCTAATACTACTATTATTTATGACCACTACAGCCATCATAACACGTCACTTAATAAATGAGGAAGTAAGTGACTAACACATCTTTTGCTAAAGTATTGATCCTCCAGAACTACTTCAACATCACTCCAAAGTACCTTTAAAAACTATCCTACTAATACTCACTTTGTAATAACCTTCAAACTGCTGACTTCAAAGAAGGAACTCAAATTATTATGATATGACATTGTCTTCTGAGAGAATGAATGCAGAGACAACTGTGACAGAAAATTTTTTTTCTGAGATCAAAACTACTAGTTAAAGGCATGCATCTAGACAGTATATGCCACAGTATTTAAAGTTATTAGATGTTTTCAAATAGACATCCACAGAAGCTACTTGATCAGTGCTTGGTAGAAACAGATGCAGGTCAGTAACCAGACTGTATATCAAAGTTATGCAACAGAAACCCATCAGCATATGCTTAATATTTTTTTCCTATTAACATAATTATTTTGCAGTCAGTAAAAATGAAAATTACATGTTAGCATTTCAAAAACATGAGAAAATGACCCTCTAGGCTTTATATAACTATCAAAACAAGTACCAGTACTTTATTTGCAAATTATTGTGCAAGAAATTATCGACTCAGCAAGTTTACCAGTCAACAAAATGTGAGCTCTACCAGTTATAATCAATTTACATGAAATGATATGTCTAAATATGAATTTAAATGAGTTCTTGTCATTTCATGTTGATGAGCTGCTTTATCATCATAGATATGGACAGTGACCATACTTAATGTTGCAGAAAAAGCAAAGCATGCACAAGTTTCATGAGCCAATGGTAACCCAGAGAGAATAAATTTCTTTTTAATATAAAAAGACAGCCTTGGACTGCTAAGCCATGTTTATTTTCCAGTCAAATTAACAAAAATACTTTCTACGAGGTTATTTCCAGACATTTGCTGTATATGCTGCGCTCACTGCAAATACACAGTATGAATCACAAGTTTTCTTACCTTGAAACCTACTGCATTTCCCTTGCAATGTATGAAAAAAACTCTGAGGCCACCATAAAATAAAGAACCTTTCAACATCATCCGTGTTGTATATAAATATACATTCATAAAACTTGCAAAAAGGATATTCTGGAGATCAAGATAATTCTAGGTTCTATTACAGCACATTGGTCATATCCCCGCACAACCATCTTTAATACAATCATCAAAAATTTCAAATAACTGGGGCAAGTGAAATAAAGTTCCATTACAGTGCTGATCAGATGATATGTTGGAAAAATGCAAGACAAAGACAGGTTTAACAGACAAGAATGTATAATTAAAGGCTGGCCTCAAAAATGTCTTCATTTAATACAATTAAATTAATATAATGGCAACAACTTTATCAAAAGGACACTATTAAGTGCTAAAGTGAAATTCATTTTGCTTAGGATAGAGTAAGATAAACAAAGCATAACATTTTCTAAATTATTTTCCTTTTCATTTCCCCTACCTATATTAATATATATATTCTGATAGGATACTCAAATATGATTTTTACTGACATACAGAATCATTTAAATGCATATTTGGTACAATTTCTTATTTTTGGTGTTCAGTAGTTGCTTTTGTTTTGATAAAATGATACAGCAGACTTATGCTTAACATTACAGTTACATTTTGTCTATGTAAAGAATTACAGACCTTTTTCCATTGTGGGATGGTATGTTTCATACACGTGAAATTTTAAAAATGCTGCATGAACCTGTGGCTTTGCCAATACACAGATCAACCATCAGAAACTGTAATGAGCATGAGCTGACACATATTTCTATCTTGATTTCGTACAAGTATGAGCACATTCAAAATGTTGTAACATCTGTATGATTTGCTGTTACTTTGGTGATTGTGATATTCCAGGCGCGGATGCAAAGTGCACCTTAATGGTCCTCATAGAAGTACTTTTATCCCCCTGTATTTTAAAGGCATCAGATTCTTTTATTCTCCCTTGTAGCGAGGAGGTCTCTTCTCCTTAAATGCAAGAAGGCCTTCAATTCTATCTTTTGTTGGGATAGTCTGTAATGAGGAGAATAACAATTGAGGCCAAAAACAATAGCAAGAAAAATAATTTCATACAAATCTCAGTTCTTCAATGCATCCAAGATGCATCAGAAAAATTATAATACAACAGAAAAATTAAAACGATCTAGGCAGATACAGGAATGTATCAGACACTTCAAGGACACAACAAAAGGCTGACAAACAATTTGGGTTTCTCCAAACAGACGAGTTTTAAAAAGTCTCTAGGGTTTATGGTTTGTTCAATTTTTTTTTGTTTGGTTTAGGTTTTTTTTTTGGGGGGGGTGGTATGGAAAGCTGGGTTTGGGTTTATTGGGGTTTTTTGGGGGGTTTTGGTTGTTTGTTTGTTTGGGGTTTTTTTGTTGTTTTGTTTTTGGGTTTATTGGGGTTTTTTGGTTGGGTTCATTTTGGGTTTTTGGGATGGAAAAGAAGGTTATTAATCTGATTACCACATCTTAAATAAACATATAATGCTGATGTTTCTATTCCCATCGTAAAAACTTGTCTCAAAGTCCAAGAACATATAATCTCAAACACATCACTCCCATGTTTCACTGTCAAAGAGGTTTGTCTCAAATTTTTATTGGTTAGCACATATGCCATTAGTGGCACATGTTAGTGAAGTGTCCTTTGTATTATTTTGGGTTAAACCAAAACAAAGCAAAAGCAAGGCTGTCCTTGGACTGGCATGGTAGCGTACGACTGGCTAGGTGTACGGCCGATATTGCTTCACTACCTTCACCCTAAAAGTACTGGTATAGATGTGTTAGTGTTCTGAGCCACACCTCCTCCCTTAAATTCCTTACCATATCAGACCAAATAGACGGGAGTTTAAATAAAATGCCAAAAAGTTTGCAGAAGAAATCACAGAGCAATTTCTAGCAGAATTTCTGTATGTTTCATAACAGGCATCAACAAAGCCTGTTTTCTGTGGTATTTTTACTGCAATCATATTTACATACCTGAGCATAACAAGCTTCTTCAATTGCTAAACCTGTTACTAAGTCGACCTGAGGAAAAGAATACAACGGTTTTTAAAAGATTTTTTAAAATTTATTGTATATTATTTCCTCACACCTAATATAAATATTGTGTTTTTATATGCCACATACAAAAATACTTCCACAAAGCTTTTCTACATTATTCTAATACAGAAATGCTACACTGACATGTGGTAAGAGTGGTTAGTACTTCTGTAACAGATTCCTGATTTGGCAATACAACTAGTGTGCAATACACTTAAAAAATATCTGCTCTTTGCTACAATTCATCTGGTTAGGTAAAAACCATTAGCTACCTGCATATTTATAATAATTTCACTTACTACAGTGGAAAAAATGCATTGCATGATTATTTAAATTTTTTTTGAGACCATGTATCTTCAAAATGTTATAAAAGAACAGGATAGCATGCCAAAAATAAACACAGATTCAAGTTCAAAAGGATTTAAAACAGAAAAATAAAGAGGCCCATGTCTGTCCTGCATCATCATCATCATCTATTTTTAATATATTTATTTTCTTTGCAAGCTCTCCTGAACACTTGAAAAGGCTGAATTTTGGTCTCACTATTTCTCCATCTGTCTTAAGCACCAGATCCTGCAGAATTCACTAACTCTCCACTTGTCCACTGGAAGGACTATGGCTATGCACCACAAGCAGTTTTCAAGGGGAGGTAAATTATAGGACAAGTTATCAAAGGAAGACATGTAATCTGTCCCAGGGTACTTTTGTGACAATAGCTTGGATGACCACTTGGCTTGATGGTTTTGATACAGTAGATCTTGTCTTGGATCTCAAGACTGAACTAGAGATGATTATTCTGAGTCCATCTAACCCTATCATCTCTAATTCTATAAAGATCACTATTTTGACCTTTCAATCCACTATATTTGGTAGTCAGATATCTTATAGCATTTGAACCTTGGGTATTGAAATAAATCTCAAATTTAACCATTACTTGCCGTGGAAACCTAACATACTCTTTGTACAATGGCTTCTGAGTTTGGTTCTCAGGCCACTGCTTACTGGTGTTATGTTTTGCTGAACTCACTGGTTGCTTTTGTGACTTTTAAGATAAAAGGACAAATTCATCTTCTTGGATTCAGATGCTGCATGTGGCATGATCCTCTTTCCCTTGTACCAGACTGAGCTAAAAGGTGTCCTGGTGCAGAGCCTAACTTTAAATATGAACAGACCTGCTGAACTCAGCATTAGGATATATACACCTAAAGTAAAACACATGTCCAGATGGGATTTTAAATGAGCATTAGAGCCAGGTCAATAGTGTGGCAATGGACTGGTAATCAGAATCAAACATGAAAGCAGGCTCCAGGTACAATTTTAACACTAACTGCTATTAAGCTATTAAAAATAAATAACATGCCCGTCCGCCTTTAACTTTATTAGTTACTAAGCTGTGAGCTTGACAGACTTGACAGAGTATGACTTTGATCACTTTTCCCACCTGAGATTTGAAACACAATTTGTTCACAGTAGTTGATGTTTACTATTTACTATTAATAATTAGCAGAGCTCACTACTCTTGAGGTTACTAAACCTTGTTACAGAAATCAGCATCTCAGAAGTCTGAGATATAAAAAATTTGCATTTCGTTCTTTAGAAAGTTTTGACCAAATAGACTTCAAAAGACTACACAATGAGAAAATAAAAACACTTCTTGAAAAAGAATTTCACCACAGTAGAACTGTTTCCAACCTGACTTCCAGCCTACTCTCATGGACAGTACAGATCCTTACCTCCATTCCCTGATTGATAGCCAGTTTTGCAACTCTCATTGCTACTGGTCCCTAAAATGAGAGAAAAAGTTGATTTACATCAAAATCTGCAAGATTTGTAACTGAAGAGTCTGCTGAAGAGTCTGATTTGCAACTCTGAAGAGTCATCAATATTCTTTTATTAGGACCATCTAGACTTTGGACTTTCATTACATTTACAGTATACAAGTCATATATCCTAGAACTTTTCATTATAGTAGACATTTGTTTCTAAACTGGTAGATCAAATATTGAGAAAAAGTAAAAGTATACTATTTTCAAAAGAACCTAATTATTCTGTTTGGTTTATGCTTCAAAGGTGTTGTGTCCACATTTGTCAAGTTTTATCAATTTCCTTCAAAACAAGGATCAGATGTATCATTACAGGTCTTTGCAAGGTCAGTCCTATGTCCCTAGAATCACACAATGGAGACATGTGAAAATATGTAATCATGAAATAAAATTAATTGATGCAAGCTTCAAACCTACAGTATGCTATTGCAAAGCCTGCTCTGATCAAGTGATGATACTCTCCCACGAGCCACTAAGATCTCTTAGAGGGATTCCCACATTCGCCTTCAATGTCCCTCAGAACTGCAAGATGTCCTTGGGAATCATCTCAGTCCTGTGCCTATCCATAAGCATCAGGCTCTGGATGTTCAGGCCTGCTGATTTGGGAAAAGCCAAATGCTTATGAGGCAGCTTTAATAAGAAGTTGTAACCATCAATCAACTTTCCAGAACCACTGTATGTTAAATTTTCTACTGTACTTTTAATATTTGTCTTTCTATCAAAGTGTTCAAGACACAAATAACCATCATTAAAAGCCATACCAAAGCTATAACATAACATATTGTATTAACATAACATTTTGTATTTCCAATTAAAAATTTTAGCTGTTGCACTTGTGATCCAATAAAGTGGTTCACTAATTATTTTCTTTTTCTGCCTCCTACAAATTTTCTACCTAGGATCTTTTGCCTCTCTTCTGAGTTCAACAGCAACAAAGTAATCTATTAAAAGAACTGCTGTACTGAAAAATAAAACCTGTATAATATTTTCGTTCTTTTTAAAAGTTGAAAGCCAGAACACATGGAGACACAGATCACATCATGGCAAGATGAGGACTGATAGAGGTTTCTTCCTCTCTATGAAATAGTTTCCAAATAAGACCATTCAACACAAGAAAGAAAACTTCTTATCACTTGTGACATAACTAGCGCAGCTTTTTGATACATAATTTTGTGACAGTTCTCTTTAATAAAGCTGTTTCTTTTTCAGTCTTATTATTTAGTAAAAACTAAAAACCAAGATCAAAATAATTTGTTATACCTGAGGTAAGAATTCTCTTGCCAGAGCTAATGCTCTTCTGTATGCAGCATCCCCTGCTTCATTCTGTTCTACCACATGGCTAATCAATCCTATTGATTTTGCTTCCTCGCCATCTACAATGCGTGCAGAGAAGATTAGCTCTTTTGCCAATGACACTCCAATTGTGCGAGGTAATCTTTGTGTCCCCCCTAGAGTTCGTAAAAAGAAAAAATGTAACTATTAGTTTCCCATGTATCTATACCACAAATGTAGATGCCTTGTTCATTTTAAGTATTTTCATTTCAAATTTCATAAACATTTACATAAACATACAGAAATTCAATTAGTACAAAGCTATTATTAAGTACCTTCTTCAATTTTTCAGACTACATCTAAGTTGAAATCAATTACTCTGTTTCTTAGAAAAATATGAAAACAACCAAAAGAGGTACTATTAATAGAAATTCTGATCTATTACAGACAAGTTACCCTACTCATATCAGCAAAAAACTGAATAAAAAAACTACTAGACAGCAATTAACACAGCTAAACCCTCTGTTTCTTTTTAACACTACATGTTTTTATGACATAAATCACAACTTCCAAAGAGCCATACTAAAAAAACACTTAGCAAGTTCATTCTAAAATTTGCACCTTAGGGACAATATTTACACGTAAACTAGACTAAAATCGCTACTAGATAAAGTCTCTAAGAAGCCATGGTTTTGCCTCATCTTACTATCGTATTATTGTTGCAATCTTAAAGCATGATTACAAAAACTAGAAAACAACAATGACAGGTGTAGATCAGAGGAGAAAGGCATCTAACTTTATAACAGTTAGCTGTTCTTAGCACATTAAAAGCTTCTTTGACTATCAGCATTTTCAGAAGGTCAATAAGTGGTAACTACATTAACCAGACATGAAGATTGCTTAGCTGGACTAACAATTAACTTCTGAGAACTAAAAAACAATGAGAATGTGGAAATAATCCTATCAAAATGGAAGATGCGTATTCAAATCACTGAAGCACACGTTTATGAATTAAAACAGTGGAAATGGCCTTTATCCAGGAGAAAGGATTTTGAAAATCACAAGGTCTACCATTTTAACATGCATCTGAAACAAATACTCAATTTATACAAACAGTTGGTAAGCAAAAATTTCTTTCCAAATAGTTATTTCTGCAAGAGCATGCAAATATATTCAAATGTAAATATATGTATATATGCAAGAGGAATATTTATAGGAGTTGTTCAAAGCAAGGTGGTATAACATTGTGTAAATGTGTGTTCAACTAAAAAAAAATATTAATTTCTACTTCATAACGTGGAATAAGCCAGCAGTATTTTACTCAAGACATTCAGCTCTCTTACTGATGTTTCCTGAAAATACTTTCAATACATTCTGAGATAAATAAACTGCCTGGAAACAAACTAAAAGTTTTTGTGATTTAATGATTCAGCTTTCAACCATTTTTTCTGAATCACAAGCTTCAGTACTACTGTATTCCTGTCTATAAAAACAGATCTTCCTTTGAACATCTTATATAATACAAAATTATAGACGGTTTGGAGGATTTCTGCCTTATGTCTTTCTAGAATATTAGAAGATGATGCCTATAACAAAAACTGAGATACATTTTCCAGGCAAAAACTAGGGGAATGAAAAAAATTATTATAACAATTGAAATAAAATCTGCAGAACGAAAGCATTAGTAAATACAAATAATGACTTTCTCTATGATCCCGCAGTGCTTGAGAGGATTTTAGCAAGTCTGTCCTAATAGTCAAAGACAACAGCAATTCAAAAAATTCTGCTAATACCGCTAATTTCTAAAACTAAGTGATAGTGCTAGGGGTAAAATTTTGCTACCAGCACAAGGGATGCCATACTCTGAAGTAACCCCACACTGGATCCCAAAAAACACTACAAACTCTGAAGCATAATCCTTCCCTTCAGCCTTGGCTTCCCTCACTGGTGACATTGATGGAGAATGACTAAAGCTGTATCTATCAAATTTATACCAGACCTACATGCCAGAAAAATGTGAGCTGTGTTTTCAAGAAACTCACTGCTTCTGATACTGAGCTGTACCGCCACCATCACCACCCCCACCAAACATTTATTGAGTTTTTCATTTAAATATTGAACATCTTTTAATTTTTTCACCCAAATAAGCTGTCACACTAATTAACATCTATTCTTACACACATTTTAAGCACAAATCGGAACATAGCAAATATCTACCTTATTCCCCTTAAGAATATTTTAGTCACAAATTATTCTTTTCACTGCAGCCATGGAATCTACATAAGCATCCAGTTTGGCTTCTGATTAAAGAAAACTTTTTGTCCAAATCATAAGACCTGAAACCATATGAGGCTGAATTTACTGACTCTGCATCTTCTGCTTCTTTCTTGCATATATTTCTAGTATTTTTCTTTACTTAATTATCTGCCCCTTCCTTTACCGTTTTATCTCTTCTATTATTGCTTTAGCAGGAAATGCTGAAAACAAAGTTTCATTGAGCAACAATATTTCATAACTTTGACCAAACAATGGATATGTTGAAGCATGAAATAGTGTTTATAGATTAAAAAAAAAACCTGTTCTTGCCAGTTGTCTTACACAATAATGATTAAAGAGAAAAAAAAAAGCAAACTTTAGTTGCTTAGCTGCCTCCTACACTGAAAAGCCATTAAGCAGAGGAGCATACTTTTTGATAAATATTTACAGAACAGAAGCCAACAGTTCACTGCATCAATCATATATATTCAGTAGTAGGGGTAAGAAACTTACACACACAAAAGCTGTAATACCAAATTAATCAAATGCAAACAACACACTAAAATATATCCAAACACCAAAGTTGCATCCATTTATGAAGAAAAGACGGAGTACGCCACAGATAGATGTTCTGTTTTGGTAATACACAAAGAACACATAATGTCTGCCAACTATAATCAGAGCTAAGGGAAGTAACACCCCGTCTTCAAAGACGTTACTCAACCAAGGCATTTCATCTAAATGTAGTGCAGAATAGTTGTTTCATCTTCACAAATTTAATGACATGTTATTTCAAGGACTAGTGATCTGGTATTACTCACTGTGCTGATAAAAGTATTTAACATACAGTTGCAATGTAAATGCGTTCATACCTGAAATGGTATAGAGCCAATGTTGTAATACTATAAATAACATTTTTAGAAACCCTAATTCATATTTAAAGTTTGTTTACTGTGAAAAGACACAGTAAAAAGAAGACTGCTAACTTCTGGTACAAAAACTGTTACACAGTATTTTTTTTTTTTATTTAACAAATAGTTGATTTTGCATGAATATTTATTTACTGTGAGTAATTCATCAATTACAAAATATGTACACAACTGGTTTGAATTAAGGGAATTACGTGATAAATGCCCAAGAGTATATCCAACAAGATGAAGCAACTAGCTTACTGGAAATAGATTCATCATTCTGGCAAAAAATATCTACAGTCAGTAGTTTCTCATAGCTGATGGCACTGTCAAAACACATTGGAAAAAATTGTGTTCTGACAAAAAAAAAGCAAAATTTAATTCAGTAATAATATTTTTTTATTAAATCAAGTAAAACCCAGTTATCCTATCCTATCCTATCCTATCCTATCCTATCCTATCCTATCCTATCCTATCCTATCCTATCCTATCCTATCCTATCCTATCCTATCCCATCCCATCCCA
>WBND01000830.1:268316-283403 GCA_013398595.1 Tychaedon coryphoeus
CATCCCATCCCATCCCATCCCATCCCATCCCATCCCACCCTTTGTTTGACTCACAGCAGATTAATTTAGTTGACAAGTTTCTAGCTTTCTTCTTTCACATCATACATTTTATTAATAATCAGTGGTGAAACCAAAGCCAGTCATCTACAAACCTTCTAATTAGAAGTAAAATGTACCCTTGTGATTTTTTTGCAGAAAACTCTTAAATAGATTTTTCACTTTTCCACTGAAACTCATAAAAATATGGAATGCAGAAAGCTGTTCTTTATAATAATGAATCCTCAACAATGTAAGTCCATAAAACACCTAATATGGATAAAATTATTATTTTAGTATAACATTTTCAGTCACGTTATGCCCTATTTTAAAAGTCTCTGTAACAAACATAGCTTCTGCTTTTAAAGTACCTGCCATCTGCTGCTAAGTTAAGCAATTTTCAAAATATGAAACATGCCAAAGGTCTAAACATTGTACCTAGATAACACTTAACATCAATTTTCCAACAGATTATTTCATAGATTAGGTCTTGATCCTGAGAAGTTGTGTAAGTTTTAGTTAACTTAAATTCAGGTATGAATCTTTATTAGCTCAGGCATCCCCAATTTTGTCTCAGAATAAAACATAGAGTCCTTCCCCAGCACAAACCAGAGAACCAACTAACAACCAAAACCAGCTTAGATAGGGAAAGACACCCATAAAGATGTAAAACGATGACAGAGTGAAAAGTGATGTCGAAGAAAAGAAACAACACCCTATCTCTGTAAGAGGAAAAAAGCACTGAGATGGCAAAGAACTGGCGGTAGGTAAGACCACTCTTATATACGGCCATGTAAATAATTGTTTGGAAAAAGACTGGATATCTGGGGAAAGACTGAGACAGTGGCCTGAGGTTGACTCAGAGGTTGCTCCAGGGACTGCAATGACTGAGAAAAGAAGTGTTTTGAGCAAAATTTCATAGTAGTTTGCCCAATGGACTCATAAAAGCCTGGCTTGTCACTGAAGCCAAAGCAAGGCCCACAGGCATGCTAGACACAATCTCCCTAGCTGAGGTCCAAGAGGCAGGACAACTTGCTATCTATGCCAGTCTGGCAAACCCCATCTCCATAACAGCCCACTTAAATTGCAAATCAGTCCTTAACTTTCACAATCCGTTCTATTCATCTGCATCTGTGGATTGGTTTATTTAAAAACCTATCTGAAAAATGCCTACACCAAACCGCCATGCGTGGGTGGCTTGAAGATGACAGCTTGAATCAGAAGAATGCAGTACTTGGCTTGAAGATATACGAATGCTTAAAATGCATGAGAGGAAGTGTAAATACACTTTAGGAATTCACTAGCAGTTAAATAATTACAGCTTTTGTACTGAAAGATGAAATAGTCATGTAATTTAGAAAAACTAATTTATTTTCAAAATAAGTAATTGTCTTGTAGATTGAGAAAATAGCAGATAGTTTCCTAGCAGATGGCTGCGTACGTGAAATCGATGGAACCAAAGAAATGCGTCTGGAACCCAAAGTTTATAAAATGGACTCCACTTCAAAAGGGATTCTGCACCTGGCGCAAGGAGCTCACTCCACATTTCACTCACGAACACGGTACAAACAACTCCACTGTCAGACAAAACACTGTTTGAGAAGCACAGATCTGTGTTACTCCCTGTGGACTCCCAGGGCTTGTGACGCCCAGTATTGCAAATGCACACACTGACAATATGTCTTATTTAGTTTTAAAGTGAAATTACTTGACAAAAAACAAACGAACAAGCAAACAAACAGAAATGCCACTGTTCATCTACTTACTAACTTTTACGTAAGTGTACACAAGTGCAACAAGCATGAGCACACAGAGATAATCAGTAAGACCATGTGCATTCCTGTTACTCCATATAGGAGCTTGGTATTTTGTTTGAGGATGCAGTAAGTCACCTTAAACGAAATTAAGTAGATACACATTAAAACGTAAGTCTTTCTCCTGCAGATAGATATTAATAGCCCACAAGAAGGCATTTTCCAGTTTCAAAAATACACCCACACATTTATGAAGTCATTACTCAGCTGTAACAACAGGTAGGAGGTTTAGACCAGTGCTGCACTGTATGATCATACTTCATAACTCATGTGGGATTTATGCGTACTATTAAATAAGAACTTTTATTTAACTTGTATTTTAAACACATAATTTTACTAGTCCACATTTATGCACTTTTCAATTGCCTATGACAACTAAACTTCATTTGATGTGAAAAATCAAGACAAGAAAAAAACAGACATGAGAAAAAAATTGTCGCTACCTAGGGCAAGTGAAAGAGAAAAATTAATTACCATGGTAGTATCCTATTTTAACTTATATTTTTAATGAGGTCACAGTCTGAAATTGGGTCAATTACTATAGTTTTCAGTGGATGGAACTGTACTGAAATGAATAAACAACAAGCAAAGCAAAAAACAGACTAATAAATCTGAAGTCTTCACTGCTCAAAAGCAAGTGACTTCAATATTTTCCTCACTTCAATGCTTTTCTTACAGAAATCTTCTATTTTATTCTTCCATACTGCAAAGAAATCTGCTAAATGCCCCAAACCAATTCCTATTCCTTAACCCTATTCTTTCTCCCATTCTGACTACTATCAAATTAATCTGCTTTCAACTCTTCCAGAGTAATGGGTTTTAAGAATTTATGTCTAAAATTATTCATCCCTGAAATTCTGTGACTTGAGCAGCTCTAAAGAAAGGAGAGTTGGTGGCTAATACGATGGAAGTCAGGGAAAACGGCAAAGTCAATGAGACAGCAGGACGACACAATATCACCTGGTTCAACTATCAAATACCAAAAAGGCAGACCACTCTCTCTCCTGATAAATATATGCAAAATGAACTTGTACATGTGAAGCACATTTTTCATATTAAGTAAAATGTCCTCCCAGCAGAGGAAACATATACTGCAGGTAAACTGCAGCTAACCTAGTACTTAGTCTATAACATAATGTCTACAACAACTTGGGCTTTTGAAAGCAGAGATTCTACCAAAAAACTGGCCAAATCTTTCAATACTGGAATGCATTAATACAGCAATATGCAATGCAAAAAGAAAACTCTCCATAAATTGGAACTCAGTTTAAAGCCAGTTCCTGTGCAACAGCAGACCTATCCCAACAAGCACGAACTGGTATTTTAACACTTTATCTTCTGGAACTACTCAAATATTTTTCCTTAACTACAGCTCCTCCTTCACCTTCTTGACATTTTTTAATTCTTAAAAAAAACCCAGAAATCAATATTTGAGAGGAAATCAACAAAGAAAGAGATTAAATACGCGATTATTCCCAGTCTCCAGTTGTCAAATGGTTACAACACTACGGAAATGAAGTACATTAAGAAAACACCTTTTATGTTCCTCTTTCCTGCTGCTGTGACATAGCAATAAGGACAGAAGTCACTGTTTTTAGCATGCAATGTAACATGGCTGTATGCAATAGCAAGTCTTCCCCCATAGATTAAGAAACTATTGCTAATTATATTCTTCTGTCACCTAATCAAGCACACATGAGTTGGATTTCATGGACCTCTACAGTTTTAAGGATCAAAGAAATTAGACACTAATTTTCTTTTCCTTACGTCCTACATCCAAATTCAAGAAAGAAACATATTAGGGGCCATATAGGCATGAGGTAATGAAATGGACCCATATTGACAACAAGAGCTAGAATAGCTGCCCTGCATCTGTAGGGCCCTGCACCGCACTTATTAAAAAACTTACAAATATATTTTAATTAACATAAGTCATCAAGAATAGCTTCTATAACAAACACTATGGTTCTACAAGATAGGGAACACTGCTCGCTTCTGACTAGATGCTCTTCAGGCAGGACTATTCTGGAAGTGAGCACAGCCCACCACTGAACATTATGTGCTTCTGCTTGTGGCTACAGCCCTGCTACTGCTCCTAGTTTCTGGATCTTAGGGCACTCCTACATGCAGATCCTTTGACCCTTCTCTGGCAGCAGTCCATCTGCTTGACTAAAGACTCAGCACTAGAGCTCTCCCTAATTCTCAGCAGGTTACGAACATCTTACTGGAGCCTGGAGACATCAAAAGCTTTATTACTGCCTAAGTCCTTCAGAAAACACACGGCATTGAGCAAGAATTTTTTTTTAAAAATTCTTTAAATAAAGAACACTTTTCTCTTGAAATCTGAAGAGAATGGAATCTTCAAGGAAAAAAGGTTACATGACAAGCCTTGTAAGAGTCCATTAGCCTGAAAGGCCAGAAATTTGATGAGCAAGCATGAACCCACATCACCTTCTTGGCCTCAGTCTTTCTCTTTCTCTCTCAGATAAAATGGTACTTTTAGACTTATATTTAGACTTACTACTTCTGTTTCATTTTAAGCCTCAGATGTGTTTCACCCTAGTTACTGCTGGCTTTCTTCCCTATCCAGACTCAGTTGTAACATTTATTCTTCTTGGAAGAAGACCACTGAAAGGGCTCAGAAATTGAAAGAATTGAATTTATCATACCTCCATCTTTAATCTTAGTCAAACATGGTTGTATCTTACCATGCACATGTAATTGCACAGAAAGCTGTAGGTGTTCTGTGGAGCTATCTGGTGGAATACCAAAATCAAGATAAGCTTGCAATGTGTTAGCATGGCCCTTATGCTTTTTTATGTTATAAAACATAAATATTATTTCAGACAGTCTACTTTGCTCTCTCAGTCTCTCTCATCTATTTCCTTGACATAAATCTATATTTGTTTAAGTGTTTCTAAGCTTCTAAAACAACATTTCTGGTGAAGCAAAAAAATAAATTAATCTGAAACACGTTATAGTTTTACAACCTTTTTTTGGTTGATAATTAGATGCAGCCATTGATCTGAGTGTTCACACTCAGAATTTTAATAGTCCTATTTACACCTGAAAAAGACTTATTAAAGCAAATTTATCCCTCCCTTCTAGCCTGTTGCTTGTACTTAAGCCACATATTCATACCAGTGAGAACTTGTGTGAAAGAAAACCCTGGTTGTTTGAACAAATAAAAATAAAATGCAATCAATAAAAACGAGACATTAATGTGACAGTGATATTATGTGGTACTTACACTAAATGTGTGGAGTATCCTCGAACAGAAGCAATTTTAATTGTTTTGCACGAGTAATTCTGCAGCCCTGGTAAAAAGTACATCCTCTCCTTATTGGTTTGTAACACAAAAGACGGCTAGGTGCAGCTGTGAGCTCAGGATGCTAGGTTAGAATCCCACAGATAATCAATCTCACCCTCCTTATTTGACTAAACACATTCATGATCCCCCACAATAGGGCTTATGTCCCTAAATATGAGAGCAATGGCATTTTCTTTCAAACATGCTGAATGGAAAAGAAACAACTACTTCCCCTTCAAAAATCAAGAAATGTTTTCTACAAATATGAACTACATACGGCTGATGCTCAAGGCACAAAGAAAGGAAGGCAGGGTATGGGGAGAAAGACATTTTCAAAGAAAAAACACTGAGAAATTGACGGTAGGGAGTAAGCCTGAAATTGCAAGGATTTAGAATAGATGACTGTAATTGGAAGTAAGGTTTCCAGTGAAAAGCTGCTAAATGTCTCCTTTTTGTGCAAGATCATCACTCTGTTTCCTAGAAACTGAGTAAATAAGGGCTTCCTTTGGCTTGGTTGTTTTCTAGAAATGTCTAGGAAAAAACTCTTAGGACCATCCAAATTATCTCTGGCCAATAAATACATTTCATCATTCTTCATAATTAAGGAAGCCAAGAAGCTATGAGGACCACACAGGCCCCAAGATAAGAGGAGAATTTCACTCTATTCATAATGAACTAAGAAACTCCTTCTGCCAGTATTCTTCATATTAGCATATTGAACTAAAAGGTCAAAATTAAAGTAACTCTCTCCATCCTTTTAGTTTGGATAAATCAAATTTCAACGTAATTATTAACTTTTCTTGATGCCCAGATGCAAAACAATGCCAAAATATGCATCAGGGTAGGCTTCTGAGTGACTGAATTCTTAAAACACTCATGTCTATGTCAAGTACATTGTACCCTGTTCCAGTTTTCTTTACAGTTTCACGAAACTGCCAGAGCAAGAATTAGCTTAGAATTACTCAAGAGAAAATTTAGATTAACTCAGTCATCTGATTAACACTGTCTTCCCAGATCTCAATTTCTTATTAAAATATAAAGAACATTAATATGGAATTGTTAGCATAAAGTTAGAAAGCATTAACAGCTTTGGTTTTCATTATGAAAAATGGAGGCAAAAAAGGAAGGACAGGAATCTACTATTTCTGGAATTCAGAGATTTGCAATAGTTGGCTCAAACAAATCTCCAGAGCCAGAAAGGTTCTGTGAAATAATTAAGGAAACAGTACTCCATAAATCATTTTTTTGAGCTTGTTTTGTTGTGAACTAACTTGTGCAGCTGTTCTTCTGAGGCAGACTACACAACTGCCGTTTCATTTGTTGAATTTTCTAGATGCTGAAGAAAAATGCCAGACATACAGTGAATTCATTAGGAGCTTGGAAACTATTTTTCTTTCTCAAGTAATACAGTCATAAATGAATATGAAATGGAAATAATTACATTCTGTACTCCTATTCAGTAACGACAAATCTCCAAATAAGTAAACTACTCAATTAAAACAGAGCTATACTATTCATACTGTTATAAAAGATACATTTTGAATTTCATTCAGATTTAACATTGATCGTAAGTAGACCAAATTTAGTGTTTTCCCTTACGTTGGCCTGACACATTGATGTGACTTACTTCACAGTCATCTACCCTGTGGCAGCTGAAAATAGGGCCAAAACAAACCAGAAAGCTGTGCTTCAGTATCAGAGATGTCAGATGTTTCATTATATCTTTACATTATCCTAGCTGAGAGATGAGGAAATGGTTTAGTTATGTTTTCCAAGTACCCTTCAGTGTTCTATAACGCCATGATGGTAACCATAAAATATACTTCAAATATTTTGAACAATTGCATTTTATCTGTTACAGGATAAATGATGCATAACTGTATTTTGTATGAATATCCTAAAGTCAGTTACTGTACCTCTGAAACAAATAAGTTTGATTATCTTTTAAGCTTAATCAGATGGTTTTGTTCATTCTTTTTAGAGAAACAAAAGATTATCGCTTTTGATCTTCTGTTCTTCAAAACCCTTAAGTTCTTTGTAATGTAGTAAAAACAAAAGTTTAGTCTAATATTTTCTATCTTCTATGCCTTAAAACTCCTTAGTATTAATGCTTCTTAAACACAGACACTTGTAATATTCATAAATGAGTAGCTGGAAGGGCTGCTATTTTAACATATTTTTTGACACAAAAAAGTGCTAGAACTTGTATGCACTAACAAAACTTTTTTTCAGCCCCATTTCCTCTCCATTACAAACAGCCCATACTCTTACAGCTCCCTACATGCAAAGACATGGATTTCTTTCAATTGAACGCTAACATTTTCAAATTCAAACCAACTGCTCTAGCAGTACAAAATCGGTTCAATATTTTCAGTTTGCTCTAATACATTATATACATATCTGTGAACAGGGAAAGTGAGATACATCAGAATCTGTTTGCAGCCTCTGTGGTCATTACTAATTCAAGTCTGTAATCATTGTGTAACAGGCTGAATTGGCTTTTCTAAAAGCAGAGAGGTGGAACCTAAAATGATATCTTACAGGAGATGTGGAAGTTTTAAGGTTAAAAATCTGATTATACCTGTTAAAATTTACATACAACACAGGAAAACACTTCAATGTATCACAAATATACTAATGTGAGTTTATTTAGAAAAAGTAGAGAATACTATTTTTGTCGCCCACTTACTGTTTTGTCTAAAAAGTCAGACAATTAGGAGATGAAGGAAGCTGTTGTTTGCTTGATTTTCACCTTGTTAACAAAACAAAGCTGTTTATACTCCTTTACTCCACAGGAGTTTTGGAAAAAGCAAATTTCTTATCATCACCACAACACAGTTTCCTCAGAGATGCTACTGAAATCTATCTCCAAAACATTCCTGTAAGATGAAACATTATCACCTTCATGTACTTTTATATGGCAAAATGAATAATTGTGTTCCCATAACTAGTCAAAAAATGTGAAGGAAAGAGGGAATGATGTTAATTTTACATAAGTGAAAAACAAATTATAGAAAATACTGAGTATGAGATTATCAAAGGAGAACCATCTAATTTACGAAGGAGCAAGTCAGTGAAAAACAGTATCATGCTTCGTAATGCTTATGCACAAAGTTAATTTCAGTCAAAAGGCATTACAGTGACAGCCGAACTTGTTACAGTTTCTCTGACAATCAGAAAACGTGAATTCACCTACAGACATATTTTTCTTTGAGGAGAACACAGGCGGGTTCCTGTCAAAGCAGCCCTGCTTCCTATCGCTAAATGTGTGTAACTCATTTAAGTTCACCAGACTCCTCACTCTGAGGAAGCTTAGCCAAGATGACTGCCCAGTCCCACACTGAAGGACCGGCGTGATTACAGCTCTGCAGTGGATTAACCAAGATAAATATATTAGGTTTAAGAAAAAAGAAGTACTAGGCTACCTGGACAGTTTGCTACAGTACACCAAGCTCTGGCCAAAGTGAATGCCCAAGGCCATTAGCCAAAGGAGAAAGCTGGCCAAGAAGTTTGGCAGCTCTTCAAGGTTCTCCCAATTGAGGCCCTAGGATCAATGGCTGCTACATCAGCAGCTCCAAGGCCCAATTTATTTAATTCTTGGGCTTTAGAACAGGAGTAGAAAATCTATGCATGAGATAGAAAGGTTGCATGAACAGCTAGCCAAAAGTCTAGAAACCCACAGACTTCATAGAATTAATTCCTTACCTTTTATTTCATTTGCTTCTTACTAATTCTTGCTTTAGCTTTATGTGTCAAAAAACTTCCTACTTCCTTCTGTCATACCAGCTATCATTCTTAGGCTCTTCTGTTGTCTTTTTTACTACAAAACAAAATGGGTTCAGTGCATTATACACAGCCTGGTTTCCCTCCTGGAATTATTGTCCTCTTTATCTCACCAATCTGATTTCATTATGAGATTAAGTTTCCCTTGTAAGTTTAGAAGGTTAAAGTTGAAGGTTAATGACTTCCCTGAGTTCTGCCGATTTGTAAGAAATGGGCTGAGGCAGCATTTCATACCCTACTGCTCAAGCTTTGGAAGTGAATATGAAACCTGTATATGGGGATCAGGTAACAGTAAGAGAGTCTGCAAAAGAGATGTTAATTATCTCTGGCAGGAGGAGAAATAGCTAAATGCTACTTGGTTCAATTTTCTAGTACCCCCTGCAGGTTAATACAAAGGAGTAGCATTTGGCTTCAAAGTGAATGGCATATATATCCTGCCTAATTAAAATGAAAATAAGACCAAAGGTCTTTTATGTTGTTATTAATATTTAATAAAATATTTCTAGGCTTCTGTGTGAAGAGAATACCAAAGGGAGTTCTTACTGTATTTCACTCATCTCCTCAATTTCAGGAAAGATAGTATCTTTTGCACAATACCATACTACCTACTATTACTGTTGGGATTATACTTAATAGTCTCCCTTGTTTTCAGTTTCCTCACATACATATCAAGTTATCAGGACTACTCACATTCCCCTGGTCAAAGAGATACACTGATGGTTCATTTAATTTATCTACTTCAAGTGCAAACTAATCTTCCTAAGATAAATTCAGGATTCAAAAATAAAAATGGAATTTTGTGAATTCTCTGAATTATAGCGTTATATTTTTCATTTCTTATTGCATTGTCTAACAATCTTGCACTGTCTACTATTATGCAATCAGGTTTCATTTCACACCCATATTAATTTCCTTTGTATGAAGCAATGTGGTAAGCAGATTATTACAGATGTCATTTTTCTTAAATCAATTGCTAAAAAAGTTAAAATCCATCTAAAAGTTAACACTTAATAGAAAGAATCGTAGCAATATGATGCATTCATATTTCTATTTCAGACAGTGCTAGTAGTATAAAATTTATTATTATCATATAAAATTTTCCAATACAAAATGTTATTTTCATTTGAGCATAATCCCTCAAGTTTTTTAAAAGCTCTTCCCTTTATAAGTATTATAAACAGTTCAGCAATCATATTAAGTTCATATTGCTAGACTGGTCACAGGTTACTGTTTTCCTAATTCAGACAAATGCTTTTAACTGCACCTAAGAATGCAATTCATAGGAAAATGTGACTTGCTCAAAAAAGAGAGTTAAGAAAAGGAAAGGAAAAAAAAAGAAGGGGGGGAAGAGAAGGAAGGAAAAAAAACGGCTTGTTTTGAGGCACTATAACCTTTTTACATTGGCATACAGAGTTAAATTTGGCTTGACTTGACATTGTCATTTGCAATCGACACATCATATTTGAGGAACTTTAAGTCTTCAAAAAATTCTCATTATGAACTGCACCAGCATATATGCCCACAAAATGAAGGAATGTACAGAATAAAGCATGAAGAGCTGGCTTAAAACTTTACAAGCTATATCGTACAGTTTCATGCAAAATTGCATCTAAGCAGCTGATTTTTGGATGCTTCAATTTTCAATCAGTCTTTGCCAAAATACATTTATGTATGTCTATATAATCTTCAAGGCATTGCCCCTGTTTCTGTTTTTTCAGGATCTGTATGAGGAACCATATAAGGTAGATTTCTTGAGGAACCATGTAAGGCATATTATCTTCAGCTGCAAGGCTCTGTATTTCTCTGCTGCTAAAAGAGAACAGTAAAACTTTCCTACAGCAACACTGAATGCCATGTAGAGCACAGTACATACTGCAGTTGGGACTGCTGATGACAGAAGATATAACTTGCAGGATGACTCTATGGAAGCATTCAAAAATATCAAACTGATTTATACTGAAGTAAGGAAATTCAAAATTAATTAAATAAAACAAGTCGAGTCTAACTGAGAATCATTCGTGTCCACTACACACAGCTTAATACTTAAATAAATCCTGAAGTGATTCCCCTCTTCCAGCATATATAAGTCTTTAAAAAACACTAGCTCCATTCCTAGTTCTGTCAGGAACTGTGTTTTAGCAGTAACAATCATCTCTGATATGTTCCCATCCAAATGATTTTTGATGTACCATCTGTCCACTCTGTATCCTGCCCTTTTTCCCATTTGCTTGCTGAGGTATGAGCCACAGTCACCTCCTCAGTGCTACTCTCTTTAACAGACTTTTCTCTCCTTCAGCTACTAGCTCCTTAAACCTTGTCATTTAAATTCCAGGATCATCTACCAATTTTCTCCACCTAAAAAGCTAATGTAACTCCTCCTAAAACCCCATTTCTTCTCCATTTTTGCTTCCTGCTCAAGTACAGGTCCTGCTCAAAAAGTCCTGAGCTGCATCTTCCTTCCATACAGTCCCTATGAGCTGTGAATATCCCCTGGGGTGCTCTGCATCCATCCAATGTAATATGGTGAGCATTGCAAAAGGGTAACCAAGAGCACAGGAAAAAGCCTAAGATTTCTGCCTTAGCACCTAACTTCAGCCTCTCAATACAAGGAAAAGAATGCCCAGGCCTAGACAGAAACAAATAAATGTCTCTGGGAAGCGGCAGACAAATAAATAGTATATGAAGACTCTTTCACGTTTCAGTCTTCAGTGGCAGCCTCTCCTGTCACACCTATGAAGTGGACAGACCACAAGACAGGGACAGGGGGACCAAACCTCCTCCACTCTAAGAGATTGGGTTCATGACCACCTGAGGAATCTGAACATACCTACAAGTCTGTGGGACCTTATGAAATGCATTACCCTGCGGCAATTGGCTGATGAGACCCTGAGATGAGATCAGTTGGTCAGAGCCTGGTGCCAGTGACATCCAAGATTGTGGGTTCAATCTTCATATAGGCCATTCACTTAAGAGTTGATCTTGATGATCCTACTCAGAGTATCCTGTAATTCTCTAATTCCGTAGCTGCCAAACCACTCTCCATGATACTCGAAAAGTCACGTCGTCCAGATGAAGTCCAAGGTGGATGGGAAAAGGGGAAACAATATACCTATCTGGGAACTACTGACTCAAAAGCCTCACTTCTAAGCTTGGGAAAGTCATGGAGTGGATCCTTCTAAAAGCTCTGAAGTACATGTGGGACAGGGAGATGATTCGAGAAAGCCAGTACAGCTCCATCAAAGCCAAGTCCTGCTGGACCAAGTGGCCTTGAATGATTGAACTACCGTATCAGTGAACAAAGAAAGCTATCATTTATCTTTACTTCTGTAAAGAATTATAAACACTCGCCTTTAACATCCTTCTCTCTAAACTGAAGAGATGGATTTGGTAGGTGGACTATTCAGCGGATGAGGAATTGCTTGGACAGCCACATCCTGAAGAAGCTGGTTAACAAGTCAATGCCCAGGCAAACATCAGCGACAAGCAATAACCCTCAGAAGACTGGGACTAGTGAAGTTTATCTGTGGAGACCCAGAGACCCCGCCCTTGGACCACAACACCTCAATCAACGAAAGGCAGAAACAGGCAAGGAGAAACGTACCTCTTAGGTCATGGTAAGAAGCACCTCCCTCCCATAGGCTTTTGCAGGCGCATGGTAATTGATTGGTCTGCACTGTTGCTCCACCCCTGTTACACCCCATTTCACCTTAATTATATCCATCCTAGAATGTTCTCCCCTGTCCTGATCCCTACTGGCTATGTTTTGCTGCAGTGCTCCATCCCTGTCCCCCATTGGTTCCCCTGGTTGGTTGCCCCTCCTCTGCACTACTTTTTCCTGTTCCCATTGGACATTGATCCTCATGCCTCTTCTGTCCCATATTTAACCCTGTGCCCTCAACCCCATTTTGTCTTTGTCCCTGGACCCTCTCTGAGACTCAATAAACCTTCCTTTGGATTTCCATACAAAGACTCATCCTTCACCTCTTTCGTCAGCCAATTTTCTTTTTAGCAAGCATGCTCTGGGCTCCAAAAGCCCAGGTCACTCTCAAAGAGACCCACTGAAGTGCACTGGTTCAGTTTATTATCTTCAGCAGTGACGCAAACATAAGGATCAAGTGCACCCCTCATGCAGATTACATGAGCTGAGTGGTATTGTTGACACATCTGAAGGATGGGATGCCATCCAGAGGGACCTGAACCCATGGGAATCTCATGAGGTTTGACAAGACCAAGTGCAAGGTGATGCAGCTGGGCTATGCAGACCCACGGGATCAGCCCAGGCTGTGGGATGAACAGACGGAAAGCAGCCCTGTGAGAAGGACGTGGGGGTGCTGGTGGTGAGAGGCTGGACATGACCCAGCCATGGGCACTCCCAGCCCAGAAAGCCAAACGTGTCCTGGGCTGCATCCAAAGCAGCGTGGGCAGCAGGGGAGGGAGGGGATTCTGCCCCTCTGCTCTGCTCTGCTCTGCTCTGCTCTGCTCTGCTCTGCTCTGCTGAGACCCCAGCTGGAACCCTGCACCCAGCTCTGGGGTCCCTGCACAGGAAGGACATGGAACTGCTGGAATGAGTCCAGAGGAGGGACACAGGAATGATCCAAGGGCTGGAGTACCCCTCCAGATGAAAGGCTGAGAGAGAGTTGTGGTTGGAAGACTCCAGGGTGATTTTATTGTGGCTTTTCAATACTTCAAGGGGACTTGTAAGAAAGAGCAATTTAGTAGGGCCTGTTGAAATAGAACAAGAGTTAATGGCTTTAAACAAAAAGAGAGTAGATTTATACTAGATATAAGGAAGAATTTTTTTTTTTTTTTTTAGAGTGAGGGTGGTGAGGTACTGGAACAAGTTGCCCAGGGAAGTTGTCAATACCCTACCACTGAGAATGTCCAAAGCCAGGCTGGATGAAGCTTTGAGCTGCCTGTTTTAATGGAAGGTGTCCTTGCAAGCTTTACAAGGAATCTCATGTCCTCCTCTGAATATCTTAAAGCACTCAGAGAGAGGTAATATTCACTCAACCTATTCTTTGTGCTTTTTCTTCTCCACAGAGTAGTTCTCTGTCACATATCCAATGCTGTTTCATGCAATAATGTGACTTCTTCAGAGAAGAAACTGAACCACATAGCAACCTTTCTTCACCACACACAGCACTGCAACCAGAATCAGTGTCACAGACATTCTGTCGAACAACTCAACTCATATATACTTATTTCATCATACCATTTTAATTGTTAGAGATAGAAAAATTTAAAACAGAGTGAATAATAACTAACTTATAAAATTTAATCAGGAAATTAGTCAACTTGTGTACATTTCAAAATCAATTTTGGAATACCAGTGCCATTGAAACATTAGAAAATCTACTTTGTTTTCTAACTGCATGTGTCCGTCTTTCCAAATTTAGAAAATCACAGCTGCAACAAATATATATACACATTATGTATATACACATACTTGAGTCACTTTGAGATAGCATTACCAATTCGGTTTGTACAGAGGTCCTTCTGGCTATCTGAAACTCTTTGTACCAAGAGGAAATTATAATTTTTATTGACATTCATAAACAAACAATGGCTTATGTTTAAAGCAAATTAGTGAACACGATAGAGAGAAATGTAAAATCATGTTTGCACTTGTCAAAAGCTTATATGCTCTGCATTTGCGAAGTACATCAGTGTTTGACATGAGATGTTGGAGATGCATTGATCTACATCTCCAGGAAATCAGTTGGTACCTTATATTCAAGACAATCACTTGCCTTAGCAATGTGTTGAAGGGAAGCTTTACAACTTTTCACCCTCAACAGTACCACAGTGAAACTAATGAACTGCTTCAAAATGCAAACCTTTTAGACCACAAAAAACATATAAGTTCTCAAATGCAAAATGAGGAAATTTCAACTGGAAAACTAAAAATATGGCAACAAATCCTGAAAAAAAATGAGCAATTCCTTTTCCCTCCTGAGTAGTCCCTCAGAGAGTTTCCTCAAAAACCTTAATTAAGAAAGGTTCACTCTTCACCACATAAGAAAGTTGTGTCCATTAAAGTGTTTCACTTTCATTTCTGAAGCTCAGATATAGCAATATGCTTCGAAGTTTTGCTCTCTCAGTTAAGACAAAAATAACACATGCTAACGTCATACTCAAATATAT
>WBND01000830.1:283783-308617 GCA_013398595.1 Tychaedon coryphoeus
CCTCCTGCATGTCAAACACCTTCTCTTCAAACTTTTAGCTTCTGTTGACACTTCATTAGTGAACATTTTGAAAATCCCCTTGATTTGAAATACATGCATTTTTGAAACACAAGAGTCTCTGGAAGGCTTTTAGCAATTCTCTCTTGGTTTTGGATACGAAGTTTCTCTTGCATCTTTTAACTCTAGTTTTTGTACACTCGAGTAACACAAAAGCTCTCAAATGGCAATTCAATGAGCACTGGGAGCTTTCCCAGCCTCCTAAAAATTCATATACTGATGATAAGGCTAAAGTAAGGACTTTTAAGGCCTCCAAAATCCATTCCTCGGCAAAGCCTTGGCATACAATTTTTAGGCTGAGACATCAAATTCATTCAAACTCCCTACAGCACAGCTAAGAAATCTTACAGATTTTACTATGAATTTAAAAAGCATGTAGACTTTAGAAGGAAAATATCTTAGTTCAAGCAGGTAGGACACTTAAACATATAATGGTGGGCATTAGCTCTCACCAGAAAAAGAAAAGAAAAAAATATGAAAATAAATTTTAAAAATATACAAAAACTCCCTGTGAACCAGCCTTCTTTGACAGTCTGCTACATTTCAATCCAATTCTGATTAGGATTTCATTATTTTCACTTGCATCAGCCTTACATGTCATTGCTCATCTCAGAGCTCAGTGACGTTGTACAGGAGTGCTCCCCTAGAAGCACAGTGTAGGTCAAGATGCTCATGCTACACAACTGAGACCCCGTCTGCACTGACGTTCAAGCCAGGAATTGTGAGAATCCAGAACTCAGAGTTATGCAAAGAAGTCTAAAATTTTGATGCATCTGGCCCAGTACCAATTTTCAACTCTCTGATAAACTTGCTGCAGTTTTTTCCAATATCACAAATAATTTCTGAAATTCTAACTTTGATTTTAACAAATCATTACTTTCCCCACAATCATTTCAGATTTTTAAGAGATACACTGCACATATTCATCTACTGCTTACATAAAAGTAGTTCCTATAGAAAATCAACAATGGTAAAGATATTTTAGATAGCTGTATATGGTTTGCATTTTCTATTTGTTCAAGATTTTTCTTCTGGTCATTAACTATGTTTGTTGTAGTGTATTTTATATGTCTGAATATAACTTCTAAAACTATTCCTGTAACTCAGACATGAAACTGAAATGAAAAAGGACAGCTTTTCAAAAGTGACAGGACTGACACTGTAAAAGTATACAAACACCAACTGTGGAATTCTATAGTGGCAGATGTCAGTATTTTATCATTCATTTACCTCCTAATTCAGAAGTCCCTGACCAGGTGACTGAACAGTAATATTCTGGTCACCAGTTTCTTTCTTATGTCATCTCTAAAATTAAGTTTCCAAAAAGAGATTTTTGTGGTACTTAAAAAAGCTAGTAGAGAGGCTTTTGACCTGCATACAAGTAATCACATCTTAGGTTCAATTAGAAGCGGAAGAATGAAACAGCATACTGAAATTCTTCCTTTGCTCTTGTTACATGTCAAATGCAATTTTCTACAATAGTTCTACTGGGACTGTATTTTGTTTCTTTATCATTGAAAGAACATCAGGAAGGGTTTTCTGTAATTAGTCTATCACACCCGTGCTTTAAGCAGACTACAAAAAGAACATGTAATTTAAAAGCTTTGAAAGATATATCTGTTTATTAAAAAATACAATATTTTTCAATTTGAGCTGATTATGAGGATAAGGTTAACCAGTAAAACATTAATTACTTGAGCTGTGAACACAGTACAAAAGTTGTTTCACTCATTTCACTTATTTCTACAGACTTCCCAACATGAACACCATTCAACAAGTTACTAAAACCATCACATTCTGAACCACAAGTGAGTCATCATACACATTCCATTCCTGAGGATCAAAGCTAAAGTTTTACTTTGTTCTACATGAAGCCATCAGAGTTTAAAACTCATTTTAATTCACCACATAAAGCTTGAAACTGTCACTGAACGTCCTACATGTCTGTAAACTATAAAATCAAACCGTTTGTAAACAATGTGCCTTCTAAACTGCTTTACATCAACAGAGAAATTTGCCTTTTCAGATAAGTCATCATCTCATAAGACAATGTTAGGGAAAGTGTTCTTTTCAAGAAGGGCATGATAAAAAGGCTTTGGATACAGTTAAACTCCTAATTTAAAAACCACTGGAATTGCCCAATTTAAGATACTGACAAAAAAAAAGCTCTGTACTTTTTCACACATCATACAAAATGTAAATACACAATTATTGTACATGATAAGTGCTGCAAACACAATAACATTATGAGAAAATTGAGATCAGCCCATTAAACTGGTTAGTGAGCCCTGAACTGTGTTAAACACATATCCATTACATCTACAGATTGCAGTAATTAAGCTTTCTTCATTTTATTGCCATAACTCTTCATGAACAGCACATTTAATAAATTTCTTTCAGTGAAATAAAATTAAATATATATATGCTAACAAAGCTACTAAAATAAGGATATTAACAGCTATCTTTCTAATTCTCTGACTTGCTGTTAAAAATAAATTTACTCATCACAGAATGATTGATTCTTTAACAAAAAAAAGCTACCAAAGGTATTCAGAGTTGCCTACTTTTTAATGGAATGTCTCAAATATTGAAAAAAGAAAAGAGAAGGAAAACTGCTTAAATACGCACTTGAAACACCTGAATGCCACTCCTAAAGTTTAAACAAGATGACTTACCTTACAATTGTCTTTTTCCATTTTATGAACAGACTAAACAGAAACAACCACTAAAAATCAGAAAAAGATTAATCTGATTTTACTATATGCTCTTCTATAAAAATTGGTAATTATTATATGGTTTTGGACTGTACCCTAGCTCTCACATTTCAGAACATACTTCTAGTATCACATTCCCACACAAGTTAAGAAGACCTAAAATTCAATTATGGAACACAGTCAATTACTCATGAGAAGAGTCTTTATGCTCTTGAACTATTTGTTCAAAGATAAGTATTTCTCCAACTGAACGCAAAGCAAGTTCAGCAGCAGTCATCAAGTAAAAAAACTGGGCATGCTAAAAGCCTAATGATAAATTCCCTCAGCAAATATAAATGCAGCAAATACAACATCACAAGAGAAAACAAGGAAAAACCCCAGAATGTAAGAAAGTGCATGTAAAGTGGAAGTGGGAACAATCCACTTAAGAACAATACAGAAGCAGCAACCACATGAGCACAAGTGGAAGTAAGAGCTGGATTAGAGGGGAACAAACAGACCTACTCTAAGCACGTTAGCACCTTAAAAAAACTTAGCGAAGTAAATGTGTGGGTCTCTGGTGAATAAGGCATGAGACCAAGCCACAAATGACAGCGAAAAGGTATGGCAAAGGTCACAGAAAGGCTTCAATACTATTCAGAGCTTTCTTTGCCTTGTTTTTCATTGATCTGCTCCCTGGCCCATCAGAGCTCTGCCTAAGCACCACGGTGTTGTCCGTGGGACTGAAGTACTGCACACAGTAGCAGATGACTGGATCAGGGACCAGATGAGCAGAACTGGACATTTCCAAATCTCCAGGGACAAGACCAAATGCATCCAAGGGTGCTACGGAAGTTGATTAATGTCACTGTGATACGAATCTCTTCTTCCAAAGGTCACAGCAGTCAAGTAAAGTATCCTGGAAGTCATTTGTATTCACAGAAAAGTGCCTGATCAACCTGACAGTTGACTCAAAAGATGAAGGGAGCACAAAGACTGTAATTTACCACAAATTTAGGGAGTTTTTGACAACCTACCACAGTGTCCTTGTTGTTATCCTCAACTAGCTAAATGATAGCGATAGAAAAACAGAGAACAACTCATCTCAGACATACACAGCAAATTGCAGTAAATTAAATTCTAATAAAATAGAAGGAAAAAGGTCTTCACAAGGAGGGGAATCAAACCATAGAAATGGTTCTTAAGAGAGGCTGAGACATTACCAGTTGTTATGATATACACCAAATGGCAACACAAGGCCCTGACTAATCTGATCTGACTTCAACAGGGAACTGAAGTATATGTCCTCGAAAGTGCCTGCCCAACCTAAGTTACTCAGTCATTCTAGAATACACAAGAGAAGTTCATCTTACATGGCATCAACCTTAGTCAACCTGACAGGTCCAGTTGTTCCAATAAAGAGATTACTGCTTCTGTGAATGCCCATGAGGCTGGTTCTACAACTGATCTCTAGACTCAGAATCAGATTCTCCAAGTCTGCTGTAGACAAAATTAGCCTGGACATCTTAAATTGTAGACTACTTTTGTAGGCACTTTTTTTTCTACTATAATAAAGAAGAATTTGAACAGGCTGTTCTACAAGTAGATCTGAATGGGTGATGCCTTCTGGCAGAAAGGCAAGACACACAGCTGAGGGTATGACAGTAAGCAGTAATCTCTTGACACAGCTGCTTGTAATATGCTGACATCCTTCCATGCAACTATTTAAATTGTTTAACCAACCACATCAGGAAAAAGTGCATCATGACTAGGTCACCAGAGCTAGCATTCAACAAAGGAACTGTTTTTCGTCAGGTAACACAGAGACTCAAATAAGCTAGTACGAGTGAGGTAAGGGGCAAGGACCAAGAGAGCAGAAAATAAAAAAAAATGCTTGAGTTTTGTCAGCACTTTCCTTACTGGTCAGAGAATCCACAGTTGCAGGCACTGGCAATGATGTAATGGTCATTAAAAAAAAAAAAAGTGGTAGTTAGATCATTCAATCACTTAGCTATCAGGTCACTGTTACATTAGAATCTACAGATCCATCTGCGCAAAATCAGCTCAGTGGTACAATATTCTGAACAAAGCTTGTAACAAAGCAATGGCTTAAGGGGAGGAAAGATCAGACAAATTCATGGAAGCAAAATCCCACAAGAGTTATTAAAAATACATAAAACTCATCCAGCTCAGAAAACCCTGAATCAAAAAACTAGAGACTGGGAAAGTAATATAGTGGAGTTTCATTTATAGATGCTTGCCCTGTGGGAGACAAGACATGAGACTAGTCAGATCTTTGGGGTATGCAATACAAGCTCTTTGGTTCTAAAGTCTCACTTGCTCAAATAAGCCCCATTCGTAAGCTGGAAAATCATATGTGGAAAACTATACCCTCTATTCATCCTTGTACTTGAAAGTTTAAATCTGAGCTTATAGACTTCAACCAACTCCTGAACTTCTCTGTGGACCAATCAACTATTGAGGAATGTTAGACTGTGTGTATATCAGGAGACAAAATAATTAACTCAAAAACACTTAGTCTACTGCAGTTTTTATTAGCAATGCATTTTCAATTTTATTTGATTTTAAATTTTATTCTTGTTTCAATATAAAGAAAACACAACAAGTGAACAAAATTGTAAACCTGTGTCAGAAACAGAAGCTCTAATAACATCTTCATTTATGCCCTAAGGGATTCATTAAGGAATTGGACAGAAAAAGAAGGCCATGAAATTTTGAGCAATCACCTCAACCAGTGGAGATTCATAGCTCAAGATACATTTACTCAATCAAATGTACTCTGATTTCCTTTAGTAGTTTCCTACAAGTCCTTTGCCAGTTCAAAACCTTTTTTCCCATACTTCCACTGAGCTTCATTTGCAGTATCAAAAATTATTCTTCAGGTCAAAAAGGTTTGCCATAAAGATCGTAAGTAATGTATTGAGAGAGTAATGAAAACAGTTTATTTTTTTTCACCTAGAATATTTTGGGAGTGTCAGAGGCATTCTCTCCTAGTCCTGTTGAAAGAAACAACGGGTTTAGATTACAGTAGATACAATTATCTTTAACACCTCTGCTGATCAGTGTATTAGGATGAACTTCAGTAAATTCTTCATTCTCTAAATGTCAAAGACAGTGTCTCTGCTCTCTGGTCCTGAAATTCCTCTCTTTGCATTTCTTGTTGACTCTACATTGCTTCTATTCAGTAAAAATATCAGCAAAATGCCTTTAGGTTTTTATCTATCCATGAAGTCTCATTCTGTACTGTGAGATTTAATTTGCTTTTTGAACTATAGGAGTAATTCCAGCCTCCCCCATTCACTTCTTGTGTTGTGAAACCAGCATCATTGTGCCTTCTTCCTTCAGACACTTCATGCTGGAGAGTAGTCTTGTGGACACAGTAACTATCCTCTTCAACTCAGGCTTTAAATTTTCTTTACTCTGATGCCTAAAGAAAACTGAAGAGACTCAAAACATTACCTATCACACCTATTATAGTCTCATGGTTTCCTTACATTTTGAAACAATATATTGCATCTTTTCTACATTTATACTTACACTTATATTTGTAAATATTTTCCATCAGTAGCAATCACCTTCCTCCACTTTGCAACTTGCCTTAAAATGCAGGCTTCTCATCTTTAACCAGTGGATATTGTGCTACAATAGTAAAAACTAATGGTACCAAGTAATTCTAAAAGTATTCTTTGATATCACAGATTTTAGAAAATGTTCAAAATTACTTAGTTCAATTCTTAGAGTGTTAAGATTTATAGTTATCAGAAGAAAACCTATCTTTATTTTATATATAAAACCAATTGAAAAGTTCATTTACATCACTCGCCTAAATACCACAGAGATAAAGTAGGACATGCAAATGATTTGCGTTTGGGTAGGATTGACTTTAAAAAAATATCATATTCAAAATTCAAGTGATTGAATGAACTTCAAAGTAAATGGCAAATTAACAGACTGCTGCCATTACATCATTGCAGAACAATTGTCCAGGTACAAGTACGTAATATTTTTCCAACATGTAACACGACAGCCTAATTCTACTGCACTTGCTTCATGGTATGAATAATATCATATCCAAACACTGATTCATATGACTATAAAACAAGAAGTTGCTGTGGATCACAGTTCAATGAGCTTTTATTCCACTGAGACAAAGTGATTCATATAATAGACATTTTCTAAACTTCTGAGAAACTATGCCACATTAACTCTTCCATAAAAGAAGGATTAAAGTATGGTACAAAGCCTTAACTGTCCAGAAGGTTTAATATACAGACATTTGCTAGGGTCAAAGAAGTGCTGTGACACAAAAGGTATTTAGTAAAATCTAATCACTTCATCACTTCTCGTTCTGCTAGTCATAAAAAGGCCTTTTCCTCTCTTTTTTTAATGTGAAGATGTCAAGAAACTGGGGTTGTAGTGAGAGCTATTTGCATTACACAGTCACATTCGCTATGTTTTACTGACAATGTTTCACCTCTCACAAGTTCTGCCGAAGATTTTCAGCTCCTCCATTTCAATATACAAGACTTCATCTGTAAAGTCTTCTGGAATATGAGAAAACACTTTCTGTTGTTTATGAGATTACTATAAATCCCTTTGAGCTTCTTCCTTGATGATCTTCAAAAATTTATATTTTATCTTTTGAGTGTGATAACTGTGTAACTAGTACTGCCTGTTGAGACCAGGCAGTTGTTCCCACCTCATTATCATCAAACATTGAATAAAATGTCTCAAACCCAAAGCTAGTGCAAAAATGTAACATAACTGGCTTGAAGTGATCAGTAGCATGAACATTTATTAAATGAATCAAATGAAAATGAACAAGCTGCACATCCTAATAATGGAAATACCACTACTAACATTCTGCATGCAATTAAAGCAAATACTTCTACTATGATTAGTAGCCTAAAAAAGTAGAAGAAAAGAAAAAGAACAGTGTTTAACAAACACCAGTATCACTTCTGCACCTATTTTAGCTTTGACATTTTCACAGTTAAACACTTAAAGAAATACAAATATCACACAGCACCAGTCAAAAGCAGATACTTTGCTAATCTTTTTGGATGTGTAATTGTCAAGAATTGAACAAAGTCATAATTTTTACTTCTTCAATGTTAATAGAAGCTGATAATAGTCACTACAAGCCTCTGTTGCCTAAATCTATTTTCTCTCCTAGCAAACAGATACTTTGGAAGTTCACTCTTTTCCATAGCACTTAATAAGAATTTTGGAGTCATTGCCATTTAGATTTCTCAAAATCATTCCATATACTGTTTTTTTTAAAATTCAGGCTGGAATTAAGTTAAATTCATCTACAAAAATAAAAGTTCAGGGAAAAAAAAAGAAAATCCTAGCTAGTGAATTAACTAGGTACATTCATTGAAAAGCATGAGTGTATGGATGCATACATGGGCATGCAACATTCTGCACAAGGTGAAAACAGAAGTTATTTTAAAGTGTTAATTCTTACATTTACAATAATTAAAATGTTTTGGGTGTAGTACCAATCCCTTCAACACCATCCTTTTTTCACATCTAGAATATTACGTGAGCTGTTGCAGAATGCTAAGTGCAAGGGAGTAGCAAGACATAACTTTATTCAGAGACATTACAAATTTAACCTTCCATATATGGAAAAAAAGATTTTTTTGCACACTCTGTCCTTCAATAAATCACAATATATTACACTTTCTTTTCTGCCCATATCTTATATGTCTTTACTACAATAAATCAATTAAGTAAATAACCACTAGACTTGATCTTTTCCAACCTAAAGAATTCTGTATTCTAGGATTCACTAAGCATTCACTGAACTATTCACTAGGTGAATTTTCATCTCCACTACTTAAAGTAATTCAAAAGAGCAAGTACAATAAGCAGTAGTCTGTAAAAGGAACTAGGCATCCTACAGCATGACCCTAAATCAGGGAACTCTTAGAGAAAACATAAGTATCCAACAACTAAAAATACTTAGATACAGTGTAACATTATGGATATACATTCTTCACTAAGTTATCTTGTAAATCTACTTCTACATGAAAACACAGCAACCATGGTATCAGCTTCTACAAGTTTAACCTAGGTTAAATAGTTCATTAGAACCTCAGTTCCAGGTAAATGGTGGAGTCCTTAGTTATGTGAAATCCATTCAAATTATTTGGAATCATTTGTACCCGCCTGGCGTAACAAGGCAAGGTCAGTGACATCCAGAACAAATAAACAGTATGGACCTTACAGTAGAGATACATTCTTGTTTATCTTACCTCAAAGTTTTATTGACAAGCTTGAATGAAGCTTCAGAAGTCTGGTTTCTAAGCAGACAGGAAGTAGAAGACCAAAAGTACACTGAAGACTAAAACTATTTTTAATGATGCAAACATTAACTGGAGCTAGAATAATTAAATAAGTAGATGACTTCTAGCAAGCTTCTCCATTTCCTGCAAGTAGGATTTTCAAACTGATGAGCTTTCTCATTGGTTACTTTCTGCTTCTGGACTATTAAACTACAAGTATGATGGCAAAGCATTATGAAATAGCCTTTGCAACAACAAAACATTAACTACTCTATGAAGCCAGATTCCACCTAGTTTCATATTCAATATCATATTTCTTTACCAGAAGGATAAAAAAGGAGTCTGGCGCATTACTGAACCAATCTGGATTTTCCTAAATCACATATGATAAAAGATTTACTAAGTTAAGTAGAGAGGTTTGTAATTTTTATAAGTATTTGGGAGTCTACATTACAACAAATCAGTAATTTAAAAAAAAATCTTCCTAACATCTTAAGAAAATTATTTTGTAGAAGTAAGTATCTTGCTTAATTCTGAGTGTGTTTAGAAATGGTAAATTTCAAGATTTTTACTTAATCAAACACATATTTGATTATGAGGCTAAAAAATGTGCAAATCAGCCCTTTTCACCAACCATTGAAAGAACTTAGTAAATCACAGTGAAACATGACAAAGAAAACTGGCAGACTGACCATGGAAATAACTAACAAAGAAGTGCTGAAAATATTTGACTCATCATATGATGCAATGAAAATCCAAATAAAGCTTTTTTTTTTTTAGTGTAGAGAAACAAAACTTAGCAGGCTAATATTAAAGAGATGGAATCAAAAGCAACTTCTCATTAAGAATGTCAAAGATTACTAGAAATGAAAATATCAGTCATATGGTGGTGTGTTCTATTTAGATGAAATGATATTCAAATGCAGTTAATTCTCGGGGAAAAAATTTCCTCCTACACACACTCTTAAAAATGAATTTTTCATTGTGGAATTGATTGCTACTATTACATCACTTCAACATTTCTACATTGCCATCTCAGTGACTGATGTAATTTACTTTAATCAGACATTCAAAAATCAGTGAGTTACACCACGAATAGTCCACGTTCCAGTATCCCACTTCTGTGGCAGTGAAGGTTAGTCTAGAGTTATTTTACATTTCTAAGAATAGGCATAAAAATTCCTGCTCATACTTTACTTCACACATATCTGAAGAGCAAAAATGAATCAGCAACATTTTTTATGCAAAAAAAATTCCAAGTTATTTTAAAATACTCACAATAACATTTTTCATAACCTATGGTTATTTAAAACAAAATAACTATGTAATTATACTTTGTTAAAGCTGACCTAAAATTCTTCAGAAACATTATGTTCACCTGCTTGAATCTCTATACAGAAGGGAAGTACCAAAAAGAAAAATCAACATCACCTCAGCTTTTCCCCAGAAATTACTTTAATTTTAGTGGGCATCACTATTTCGCAGAGGAAAGGAACAGTAAAGACCATGTATAAGCTGCAGAAACTGCCAGACCTGTCTCAGTAGATGTCAAAAGTCATGTCAGATCACATAGAGTCAGCCAGCCAAACCCCACACTTGTTCTGTGCTTATGATTCTGTTATCTAGTCTACTAAAAATGTATCATTAGTGTAACCTCACCATCTATTCAGCTGTACACTAAAGATCCACTGTAAAATATTATCTACACTTGGCCTTTCAGAAACCTGTGATGTGATAATAATGTTACAGGAATAACAGAAATATTCATTATATTATTAAGCATTCATTTCTCTCTGTGACAAAAAAATCTACATCATCACACAAAGAAATGATGGATTTATGATTTTGAAAATGCACTTCCCCTAAGCTAAGTACTTATTGTTCTGTTTATGTAAATGCCAAACAGTAACACTGTCCCTGACAGAATTAGACTATATACATATAAATAAGAGATCATTCCTTTAAGTTAAGAAAATTTGACACTTGCATTAGTTGTGGGTTTTTTTATATCTGTTTACTTTGGCATTCTTGATGGATTTTAGTCACAATTCTTTAGGCAATGCAGAACCTTACCTCTGTCAATGGCTACTTCAGAGAATGATGAAAACTGCAACAGCTAAACTACACCCTTGATAAGAATAAACAAATAAAACAACAACAACAAAAAAACCTAATTTTTCTCCTGAATATCAAACCAAAGCAATTATCTGTTTTCAAAATATAACTTTTTAGTTAAGATCGTTCCATATATTCTTTGATCTGCAGAGGCACCAGACACATGCTGAAAGAAAGATTCCTACTTGGTGTTTGGTCCTAGTTAGAAAAAAATCCTAGAACAACCAACCCAACGTGACCCAGCAAAACCTGGAATACCCCAAGGCAACTCAGTCAGTAATGTCAGACATGCTAGAGTATGGTAATGTTAAGTTCAGATAAACACTTCTTCAGCCATATAAAAGCCTTATTACTCTAGAAATTCACTGCCAGCCTCAGAGTTCTTAGCAGTCTCTCTACAGTCAGATACACTTTGAAATTAACTACTGCAATTTGATCCTCACATCTATATCCTCATAAACACTAAAATCAGAATTGGATAAAGTGCTGTACTAGGGTGTCTCTCCATTCCTTTTTATATCTTCTGTCCTGCCACCCTCTGGGTAAAGAATCACTGGACCTTATGGATCTCTTGTTCCTTAAATGTGACTCTTCACAATAATCAAATTTTCAGTAAGATACAGACACTTTAAAGATAATCTCAGAACATATTTTACTTTTAGAGCAGGAAAAGATCTTTAAGTAAACAGCCAAATTCATCCCAATCTTAGTTGTAGCAGTACTATTACTTCACTACTTTGCATTTATAAGGATAATTTTTTCCTCCCTGTTACTCAAGCTGGCTTTCTGATGTGACAGCTTAAGCCAAACTCTCTTTGGCAGCAACTCAGTAACTACATCTTACATACCTTATCCTTGGTTATGCAGGAGTACACTAAAGATCTGCAACAAGCCTATTACAATCAATAGAAGAACATGAAATGAGTTTACTGTCCACACCACAGAGAGTAAGAAGAAAGAAGGCAGAAACCACAAAACACCCTTGTTTAAAAGACTAAAACTCCTTTCTTTTAAAGACTGAAGTATGAATACTACATGTAATGAAACCTTGGGAGTAGGGGTTTTGTCAGAAGTGATAATATGAAGTTCTATTACATCAGGAAACAAGAGGATAAAAAAAAATTAGAAAAATAGTATGAGACTGCAATAATATTTTGTTCTTTGAATGATGTTTTCAGGAAATTCAACGATTTTTCCATTGACACATCATACTTCACCACTGTGAAGCACTACTTCCCTTTTCAATGCAAGGGGCAGGGGAAAGGAAAAAACCCAACCAGATTTAGACTCACAAACACATTTAACATGTCTCTTTATGTTGTGCTGAGAAGTAAAGATGCGGATTCTGAGAAATAAAAAATCAAAACCCAAATGAACATGTTTTTCACTGTCTTTTGATACTTCATTGAACTGCTAAAATCACAGAATCACTGAATGCTAAGTTGGAAGGAACCTCTGGTGATTACCTTGCCTAATATCCATGAAAGGTCACTTAGAAAAAGTTCAGGAGCATGTCCAGATAAAGGAATTCTGAAGACGTATGTTTTCTAAAGCTCCTGGACGATAGGATGAGCTAACAGACATCTACACAATCTGCTAAAATATACAGCACCTGAAAAACCTGAAACACATACTAGTCTGACAATTATCTTATTTGGCCCACCATAACAAGAAATGCAAAACGTAACTTGCACTGATTTTTTTGTCCTTGCTTTTTAAATAAACACTTATTTTCCTGGAGGAATAAACACTGGGGGTTTCAGGGGCTTGTTTTTAAGGGGAGTTGGGGTGGTTTTTTTCAAAAGGAAATAATAGAGAAACTTTGTCACTATTACTGGTTCCATTATGTATAATCACCTTTTCTTTAGGAATAGAAAATCATGTGTCTTTGCAGACATTCAAGCATACCAAACTAAATTCAGGTTTTAAAAATAAATTAAAAAAAAAAAGTTATTGTAAAGAAAAAAAATTAGTAAAGGTTAAAGTAGAGTAGACCTCTCTGACCTGGAAAAAAGGTCTTGTCTAGAGATATTACATATGTATTGAAGGGAACTCTAGCATATCACAAAATCTATAGCTACAATATAATCTGTAGTTACATTCCATACTCTAATTTAGGACACCTCTTTCATAGAACATGAAAACAATTTACTTGGGGTTTAACCCATTTTAAAATGGAGAAGCATCAGAACTGACAACATATCAGCTTTTTCACTATTTGGACCTCTGACATTTCTGAGACTACCTTAAATCCTTCTTAATTCACAGAGGCTTATTTTTTTCATATGAACAATGAGTAAGGACAACAATAGCTGCTTCCCATGCTGCATGTACTATTATTTTTGTACTCCCAGTATTTCTTTCTTCCTCTGTATTTCTCACTTCAAGATTGAAGAAAAGAAAGCTTTTTAATGGCAACTGTGTTATGCTCTAGGTGACCTCCTATTCAGTGGAGGAGATAGACATCCAGAAATCTGGCACTTCTGAAGTGTTCAGCATGAAGACTTTTGATCATCTGTAGTAGTTATAAAGCTGGCTAGGCATAACATCCTTTTGAGCAACTTAACTATCAAAATTCAGACACTCATTTCTGCGTCTAATCTTAGAGAAGCAGTAAAAAATCGTTCACTGCTATGGGTTCAGTCCTGTAGAAAGTGATAGTCCAATATAACTGGGTTAAAACTGTCTATTAATTTCCTCAGGTGAAAGAACTTTAAAGTACATGCTATATATTGCCTCGCTCAAACTCATGGCAATTAGTACACTAATCTAGCATCAAACTTAGGAATTTCAATAAAAGATCATAGCTACCAGCTAATTTTCAGGCAGAATTATTATAGCAGAGAGCATTTCATCTTCAAATGATCACATTTCTTTTCCATATTGGAAGCAGTCAATTCTGTATCAACTCTTTTCTTTCTGACCTTTTTCTAATTTTATGTGAAATGAAGACTGAAATGGAAAACAAAATAATAAAAATATGAACATTTACTCTATTTTTATTACTTATTTCTTATAAAAGAGTTGCTATACAATCTTTTCTGTGAGCTTTTATATACCAAAATTCAAAGGAAATTACTGGCTACAGCCATGCAACATACACTTAAATATTTATTCTGAAGCACACCTTTTCCTCTTGGATTTTAGTTGGTATATTTACAATGGCTATGCGCAGATCTATGGTATACCTCTGTACCTGCATGAGTTTGTTATTAGAGCATACCATATGCACATAATTGTATATTGCCAGTCCCTTTTAAGTAACAGAAGGAAATTATAAAAAAAAAATAAAATAAAAAAAATCCAACCCCAGATGCATCCATTTGAAACAATTTTCTCTCATGTGCTGTATTTTACAATAAATTCCCCTTAAAGCCTTCTGTGCTTGAAGCCTTGTAACAGATTGTGCATGGGAATCAACTTAATACACCTAAGTTTGAAAAGTGCCTTTGGATGTCACAGTACCTGTACAGTTCCTGCACTGACAACAAGTCCACAGAAGTAACCAGAGCCCCAACCAGACTCTCCAAGCCATAAGGACACCGTGTTTAGGGAACTGAGTTCTACATGCGATCTTCTGCTGGCAAGAACAGCCTTCTAGGAACTACCTGAAGGGAAAGGTTAGCTTCTACTTCAAGGCATGAAAACTCAGGAACACTTAGGTCCTTTTGCTACTCTGTGCCTTTGTTCTGACAATTGAGATTAACCTACTTACTGGATGTCTGAATTGAGAATTGTCCAACCAAGCAGCAGAGTACAGATAGAGAAACTTTAACTTTGGCTTGCCTCCAGGTGTGGTAGCACTCTAAGATTTATCCAGAAAGAGGGAACTATACAGAGAATATCAGATTTCCAATCAAAGTAACTTCCCTTCACTGATCTTTTCCAACAGGACAACTTCTCCCATGTTTATTGTTACACTGAGATAGACTTCTGCTAAGTCTGTGATCTAAGATGAATTTACCAGAATTTTTTTCTTAGAATTCCACTAATATCCATCCAGCATCTCACCCATTCATATAGGCTAGAAGACTTGGGAAATGTTTTAATTTTTCCTTCTGTTTAGAAGACATATGAATTCACTGAAATTTTAGATATAATTGAGATTATGCACCTGAGAATGCCTTTGATGATTTTGAAGGCAGAGTTACAACAATAAAGTCTTATGATGTACAGTGAAAATTCAACACATAAAATGTTCAAACCTATGAACACTTCCTATATTTCTAATTGGTTCTAATTCATCTGCTTTCTGCAAGATCTACTTTTACTCCAGATCTGCTGAGAGAAGTATCACCTGCTGACTCTTTACAATAAAACAGAGTTACAAGAGATATTTTCCAAAGACCTTTCCCCAGTAGAAACAGATTTAAAAAGTGACCTCATGACAGAAGAGGAAAACTGCACTTAGGTTATGTTATTGGTAAATGCAAGCATTTGGCAAAAATGTCATAGAAAAACATTTGAAACAATCAATATAGCAGATGCCAAGCTCAGCAAAATGAAAAAAATTCTGTCACAGTAATGACAAAAACCCCCCCAGCAAACCCTTAGCATACTGATATTTTCAAGAACGACATTGATACATATGTTTAGGTGATTAAACTGCTCTATTTTATGTATCTTATAATACAGGTGAACTAGTCATTCAGGATGAGAGATTTTCCAAACATGTCATTTTCAACATGCCAGAACAACTGCAAGTTTAGAACATCACCAAACATTAACATACTTCCCTATTTTTTGCTGCAACATAAAAAAAACAAGCTCTATCCTCCCCAAAAGATCATATGAATCATGACCCACACTATGTAGTAATTATGTAATAGTAGAAGAACACTATAAACTACCAAAAGAATTTTCCTAAAAGTAATTTAAAAACTAATACAACCAAAAAGATTCCAATAGTATGTTGTTAAGAAAAGCACAGATCTCAAACACAGGGACATGTATCCAAATAATTTTCATTTGATCTACCTAGCTTGAAAAACCAAGTATGTTCTGCATCTATATGATTTACTAGATCAAAATGTTCTTTTGCATTGTTCATCTCCAGTTCTTGTTTTATGCTTTATCACGTTAGAAAATGAATCACTTATAATTTACTTTGTTTTTACTCATTTTTATTACAAAGACTTTGGGGAGCAGTCAGCAGATGGAGAGAATAGAGAACAGTTTAATTTACTGTCACTTGAAAGAATCTGAAAACAAAGGAGACATCAAAAGATGCGTTGGACCAACTCACCAGATTTTGCTAGCATTCCACACACTAAAAGACTGGATGTTATGCAAAGTAGCCAGATCTTTCTTTGTTCCATGCAGGGAAATCATACAGTTAGCAGTCTGATAAGATAAATATCACAAAACAGAGGAGTATGCAGTAGCTACTGTCCTTTATACAAGTCTCCATTGAAAATACTGGTTTTAGCAAGAGTCAGTGAGAAAAAGGTGCTATTTTTAGTCCCATTTTGCCATTTTTTAAATTTAAAAAATGTATTTCCTATAAAATTCCAGAAAAACAACTAGCCTTCAAATTTGATTTCATAAATTCTCTTCCAGCACTACAAAAGTGTAGAATAATACTTCAATGGATATAATAAGATGTTTGGCCCCTCTAAAGACATCAGGTACACTGTATAAAGTCAGAATTTTCAAAGATACTCCATTTTAACATAAAAGTTACTGTTAAAAAATACCTCTAGTGTTTTTCCATCCTCAAATGTCATTAAGACATTTAAGTAAGACTCAGAGAAAATCAGATTAGAAATAAAAATAGCCATTCACTTACACCACCTTTCCAAGGCACTATGAAGGGACATGTTTTCAAAATCATTGCTCAGCCATGGAAATTCAGGCCACAAGTTTCATCTGAAAGTAAAATTCAAAAAAAACCCCACTACTGATTATGAAACCTGAAAACAAAAAATGGCAACTCTTTCCATGCTTGCAACGGCACTGATAGCAGATCAGTACTATGCTCTGCTGTAAGTTCCATCAGAAATTTAATATCTGAAATATCACAAGAAGTACCCTGACTCAAAGCTCCTCAGCTATATTACATTACATCTCAAAATCCCTCAAAATCATAACCCGTCCATGACAAAAACTAACCAAAGAAACAAAAAATCAAAAAAATCCCATAAAAACCTTTTTCATTATTAAGATTTAATCAGTGCCCAAAGATCAGGTTTTTTACAAGTCTAGAAAAGTATGCCCCCATATATACCCAAGAGTAGGGTTTGCTACTTGGAGTGATGATGCCTGATACTTTAATCAGAGCCATCTTGCTGCTATAGGCAAAATTTAATTTTTCAAGACAGTGGATTAAGGGCCAGGATGCTGTGCAGCCTGTACCATGGGGAATGGTAAATGAGGAACTGGAGAAATACCCAGATCTAAAGTAAGGTAAAAGGCTCAGAGCTAGGATGCACACAGAGATGGGGGGATCCATGTACAGCTAGGTTTGATGCTTCTCTACAGCAGAAACAGAAAAATTGAAGATAGCAGCAGCATTGTTAGGAATCATTAGCCAGTTGTGTCACTGTGCAGTAAGAACTGTTGTCTGACCATTGAATCCTTCTCCCTCAATGGCAGCATCAAGCTTCTGTCTCCAGGGCTCTGGCTCATATGAGGCAGAAAAGGGCTAACAGCTATTTTGCTCTGCAGAGTAGCGCACTGCCACAACTTAACAACTGCCTGCCCTGCCTGTGGCAAAAGACAATCCTGATTTCAACAAAAACATTGTAGAGTTGGGGATGAGAAAACCTGAAACACTAGCAAATTCAAATTACTAAGCTTCTTTTTATTTGACAATACTAGTATAGTGTGCTTTTCCAAAGAATTATATATCTACAGATGCTGAATTTCTGTACTTTTTCAAAGGTAACCAGAATATTCTCAGATACACTGTAGTTTATTGTGGGGTAAAACCAAGACTTCGATCTCTCTCCAATATTTACTAATTACATGCATTTTCCTTTTGATTAAGTTGCTGGTTTGTCTTCATTAACAGCCCGACTCTTCTGCATGATCAAAACCAAAAAATGTTACATTGAACAGCAGTCCTGTAACTGATCACCTGGTAGGGTGACCATGACTATTTCCAGACACTTCCTCAGCCTCTGTTAAGCCAGTGACAGATTGCAGTTATTAACAGGTCAGTGAATAAATTAATTCCAGGGCACTGAAAATGATGTTCATGAAATGAAAAGTGGCCTTGCTGACATTGCATCACTATTTCTAGACAGTGTGCTTGAACACCAAATAAATCTCACAACTTGGATGAGTGCCAAAAACTAGTGACCTAGTTTCATTAGTGTGGGAAAAGACTAGCAATTGGTCCTAAGAGAGCAGATTACCAAAATAACTTCACACAAAACATTCCATAAAGAATTTTCTTCAAATCAGACATTTTCCAATATAACAAGTCACTGAAAATTCTCTCTCCCTTGAAATGTCAGTCTGAGAGCCATTAAATTCTAAAGTTAAAATGCATTTATATTACTAATGCTGACATTCCTATACAACATTTCGATTAAACAGAATAAATATTACCTTCTTTCCATCTCATTATCTCTTTCCATCTCATTCATAATAATTTAATACTGTTTTAAATCAAAACAGCTTTTGCATTTTCAGTGAAAAATGTAACACATTGGGCTTAAACAAAAAGTTTTACTAATAAAAGTAAGTCTATTTTTAAGCACATAGTAATCTGCTCAGTAATCTTCCTTGATTAAAAATTCCTTGGCTTCTCTTCAAAAGACACGCTGAGTATAGATGAGCTCAACAGCTGTCAACATAATTTTTAGGAACTTACCAAGTATTGTTGCATCTATACTAGCCCCCATTTATACACTCCAGCTGGTCCACCAGAGCCCCACTCCCAATCTTTCGCCTCCAGTAACATCTATATTGAGATGAAGACATTTTGAAGAGGGGAATCTTAATAACAACACAAAGTAAAAAGATACTTCATCTTCTTTTCATCTTTCCAAAGCCTGTTGCTTTCTGTAAATTGCTTTCCATTCACTAATCCAGCTAAGTGTAGAAGGTAAACTGAAAAACTTAAGAAAACTATTACAGCACTGGTAAAAATTCCAGAACATTCTTTCCTATGTCAGACTTGAACATGACATAAGTAATGCAATGCAATTAATTTCACTCAGCAACCCCTGCTTACAAGTCCTTACTGACAAATACCAATGACAAAATCACAACTGTGCTCTCTGCATGCTATGAGCAGTGAGGGTCACTTGCACAATGACTTACATAAGAGGTCTAGAATTTAAAAGGCTGAAAAAATACCTGATCATTTAATGTCCTCAAAATGTTGGGTTTTCTTTTATCCTCCAGATTCCCTCTAGATTCATGGTTACTAAAAAAATCCTAAAGGATCATCATAGCTTTTCCAAGCTTAACTGCGGCAAACACTCGTGTCAATGGAAATTTTGAGCAAATAATGTCATGAAGACTGGTGACTAAGTTTTGGAAGGACATACCCATAACTTAAATTTCAAAAATGCTGTGGGAGTATCTGGGGAAAAAATAAACAGAATAAAATCCATACTAATTATTTTCTTCTTAATAAACTATTTATGTAAGATTATCAATAGGAAAGTTTTAGCATCTTATTTCTTTCTCCTCAGTTATTAAAAATTTTCAAAGTCCTCATGTTTCTATCTCCAACCCATTTAGTGTATCTTTCAGTAACCTCCTGATCAGTGAGCCTATTTTTTTACTCCTTTTTCCCTCCTACACCTTCTGTCTCTATGTCTATGCACAATGTCCTTGTAGACTACCATCCCAGTTACACGTACAGGCTGTGGCAGTATCATAACTAGGTGTTGTCAGCTGTAGACTTAAAAATAACAAAGGGCAGGCATGGGGACAGGGGGATGCACCACAGAAGCTGAGTCACTTTAAACCACTTTAACGTAGCTTATAAGCTGTCTGATTCCAATTTATTAAGGTTGATTATCTCAGCCATGAAAATCATGCAAGTCTTCTGCACGTACTTTTTATCTCACAATAAAATGCACATTTGGCTACCACTTCTACAGGACTATTGAAAATGACCAAGTAATATGTAATATGATCAGCTACATGGGTTTGCATCCAATGTCCCATCTTCACCACTTTCTACTAAATTGTGTCTATCTGTCTGTCTTGTGGCCAAGATTAACAAGCTTCTTAACACTACAAGGAGTATTTTCATCACCCATTTTACACATCTCATTTAGTGACAAACCAAGAACTAAAATAAGGATTCTATGGCTCTAGGGCTGTCAATGCAGAGAGACAGGATAGGCACTAAGTCTTCCAATTACCTAGATTAATAATCTTCTTTACTCCTTTTATTTTGTTGTATTCCACTGTATGTTTCTCATGTATATATACTGGTAATTTGGTAATAATATATTTCTCCTTGATTCTATACTAAAACATAAAATTAGTTTTTTCCCTCATCACCTCAAGGTTTTAGAAAATAAGTTCCCAATCCAAACTGAGTTGCTTATGCATTTTCATCTTCATTGATTCTTTTAATGTTAATAATTTTCTGTACTTCACCTGCCCATTTTTTCTACCTCTCTTATAACTCCTAAGGAGTTCTCCTTACCACTTTTGCTACCATTGAGATAGGCAGAAAAGAGAAAAAAATGCTTTAGTTTGTCAAATAAAGTGAGTAAGTGAAGCTGCAGGAAGAAAGGACACTATTGAGACAATATTTAATCTCTGACAATGAGCTGAAGTAGCAATGAGGCTCTTTATAGAGGAACTTGGAAACGTAGTCAGAAAAGGTAGAGAACCTTAAAATTCAGAAATGCTGATTATATAAGAGGCTGAGCCTAGAAATCTAAGCTATTTTGTTTTATTCTCTAGGCCACCAGAAGGAGACATGTCCTTAACTTGTCCAATATTTACTTCCAAAATACAATTGTTTTTTAAATTTAAAAAGAGACCAAAACAACCAAACCACCAATTTTTAACACAAAATTTCATGCAATTCTGTTTTTCATACCCAGCAAGTTTTTGCTTTTCTCATGCCCCCTTTTTTTCCCAGAAACACCAGCTATTATTACTTGGTCTTCCTTTTGTTTTTGCATAAGTTTAGAAATAAGATATTGAAAGAAAATAATAAAAAACTTCACATGAAAGTTGAAATTTTGGAAGTTTCTATTATGATTTTCAGTGAACAAGAGAGCTTGAGATAGACACGAGGTTCTGGTTTTAGGACATGTTTGTGGAACAGAAGGGTGGCCATTTACAAAGTAAAAAAGGGTGGTCTTGTACAAAGGCTTTGTATAACTTTTAAAATTAAGTCCAAGCTTTACACAAGGGGAAAATGGTTTCATCAAAGGCATTTGTGAGCTCTGATAGATCTGTGTGAGTAAGTAGAAAACTCATTTATCTGATTACGTACAAGTCTGTACACAGGTAATTTTTATATTTTAACTGGCTTTAAAAAAATGTAAAGTTCCTTACCTAGCAGCATCTTAGATCATTCTTTTCTCCATTTACTTTATTCTCTCTATATCCTCTTCACACCAAGTGAATATAATCTACTTTGCACCTATATTATGAAACCTACTGTGAATTCCATTCATATTGCTACAGTTGGCCTAGACCATAATTTCTATTCAGTGTCGCACTATTCTAAATTTGTGGTGAGAAAAACCGAGCTGCAAAAGCAAAGTTTGGGTTTGCTTTCTTTTCAAAGCTTCACTGTGCAGTTCCCTGCAGTGCAGAGATGGTCTGGAAAAGATACAAATATGATAGTACAACCCATGCTCAGTGAAAGAGTACCTGAATGGAGCTTAAGTCTACATTACTTAAGGAGGATGGAAAAAAACAAATAACTTGTTGCATGTTTTTTTCATTTTCTGGCTGTCATTCAAAAATGAGCAATCCCTGAATCTCACAAAACATTTTTCCAACTCATGACAGCTTTCTTATATACCCATGATAATTAGGAAGGTAACTGATAACATTGCTCAGGTTGTAACAATGAATTTTAGTAAAAACAGTACTCCAAAACTCACTCTTGATATAAAGAACAATGGTTTTATTCTGCCAAGACATGACAAAAATCTAAGGAACATTTAATCACTGTTTCCTGGTAAAATTTTATTTCTCCATTGGTACATCATACTGATCTCAGAACTTCTATTCTCTGCTTTCCAAGACTAAGAAAATTCCCTGCTCTAGCAGTTCCTGTAACGCTCAGCTTGGCTTCTGGGGCTTTCTTTTGCCCTTATTTTACTTTCTTCTCCCTCTGCAGCATCAGAGGACAAACCTTAACTAAACACAGTACATATACAGTCCTGCTACTTAAAATATGGCAATTTCTCAAATACCTGACTGTTAATTCTGTTTTCTAAACAAGACATCTCCAAATTTAGGTCAGGAAGAAATGTTCTGCAATCCCTGCTAGCAAATTAAACCAGAATGTCAAAAGTGGTCAATTTCTTACACTGAACTTGACATTTCAAATACTATTCTATACAATTGCAGGCATCTGGGACACACATGATAGCCTTGGACACTTTCTCTTTCTGTAGGAAGTACTGCTTGAGTTTTTAACATGGATTTGGAAAGTGTTCTCTGGCTAGCAGGCAAGGGGGAAAGGCTGGTCTGAGGATCCCTCCGCAAAGCTGAGTATTGGAGACACCTGCTTCATGAAGGTACAGGGGATAATTTGGATAACATAGAGTTCTATCATCTATTTTGTTGTACATTGCTACTACTTGGGAAGTATTCTATTTATAAGAATGAAGAAAACTTGTATATATAATTTGCAAATCATTAGTTTTATGTGTTGAGCTTTTGCAGTGTTAGTATTGCAAGTCACTTTGCACTTTCACCTCAACATCACCATCACAATTGATCAAAAAGCCAGAAGAAAATGAGTCACTTGATGACAATCAGATACTTTTATTTAATGATAGGAAACTGTAAGAACCACGATTCTTTTTAACTTAGAGAAGCAGAACAAATTTACCCCTCTCTAGAAACATTCTATATACTGTGTTTAATTACTTTGAGGAAAACATGGAAAACACCTCTTTTCTATGCTATTGGCAGCTTCTTATTTCAGGCAATTTGTTAAATACATCTCATGAAACAAACATTAAAAATATTAAAATGTAACTAGAGGTATTGAGACTTCAGATGACTGAAGAAAAATAGATAAATGTTATCAGAGTAACTAATTTAGGGTTTTTACTGTGTCAAATCATAATAGAATTGTTAAATGCTCAACAATCACTATTAGTCCACAGTAAAAACAATTAAAAGCTCTTCTTAATTGCAAGTCAAGAAGAAAAAATAAATTTTCCTGGTTGATCTACAGTAAACAAAATTTTAACCATAGTATTGATAAAATGCTGAAGATGTGGATTCAGGAGCTTATTTTAAACTGTCTTCTACTAGTATTTAATTTGTATACTTCATAGTATTAAAACTCTGACATAGGACAAAGGTAAAGAAACAGGGGAAGTAATACAAGTCACAAAGACATTATAGACTAACTGAAAAAAAAACCCCAGACTCAGAGCTAACTTTCCACTTTGGGTTTTTTTTTTTTTCCCAATCAGACAGTCAGTTGTCGCAGGACTAAGAGCTGAACTTAAAAAAATTAAAGACTCTTATACAGGTTTTCTAATGTAATGAAAAAAGCTTCATGTAAAAACTTGGGAGACTATATGAAATAATTAAAGGAGAAGAAAAGAATAGGCTAGCGAGGGTAGGAATAAAGATGGACAAGAAAGGTACAGTATTACCCAGGTAAGAGGTAAAAAGTTATACAAAACAAGCAGACTTTTAATTCTAAAATCTGTGATGATGTAGTATCAAGAAGCACCTATATGCATAAAAATTACACTAAATGTGCGGAAGCTTTCAAATCCTACCTCAGACACTATCACAAATAGTTACACTTCAATTTTTTCAGCATTTATCAAATGCTATTCCTATTACCAACGAAACTGAAATATAAAAATTTAAATAATATCCTAGCAGTCCATTGTAATGTGCAGTGGATTTCAGTTTGAAATGTCTGACATTCAATTTAACCTTTACACTTGGCTGAATTGGACAACTACTGCTGTTAGCAAGAACATATTCTGTGTGGAAATCCCCTTGACATCTTTCTCATCCAAAATAGAAAAACTTTGTGTAGCTTTAAAGTAAGTACTGCAACAGAGACCATAAGGATGATTTTAAAATCAAAGAATTGATGCTTTCATAGATAAGGAAAATAAACTGTAATTATCTAAATTTCCTTTTCACTCTTACACTGGTTTTCTTCCTATGCAAAATCCCCTAATATTTCAGTGTTCCTATCTCTTATTTTATAGTCTTGTAATCTGCAAGCACTGTAATTTCGCCAAATACGATTTAAAGGCTAGAAGAACAGTCAAAACAATACTGTTACCAAAGTAAAGGGAGAACACATAAATGCTCTAACTTAATCTCTTCCTTGTTCTATATTTTAAAGACAAAACCTGTCCACTCTCCTAGAGCTTGAAGCTTTGGTTTCACCTTGGGAAAACAGGGTTCAAAGCAACTTTTAGATGTAGAAAGAATGCATATCTTATTTACAAAGACTTTCATAGAGAGTTAAAAGAGTTTCTTTTTGTTTCCTTCCTTTTTTT
>WBND01000830.1:309532-336106 GCA_013398595.1 Tychaedon coryphoeus
TTCTGTAAAGATACAGGATTACACAGAAAATAAGTTGTCTTAACAGCTTTTAACTACAAGATCAAAAAATAGTAACTCCTTTTAGCAGCAAATAGCTTTGAGAAAAGTCACTCTGACTGATAACAAGAATCTCCTTAAACTGCAAAGCTAATGAAGTCTGGTTTCTCATGAAATACTATCTCATACAAACTCACTGCTGTCCCACTGCAGTAAGTATTATGTCTGAAACACTATGCACAGCTAAGACATGCACAACAACTTCTTCCTGAGCCCTTTCTTTCATGCCTAAGAACAGGTTAGTCTGTGCTGAAACCTTTTCATCTGAGGCCAATAAAATTTTCCCTTCATCTGGCCACCTACTTTTAATAAAATTCTAGGGACTGTTTGTTTTTTCAACCTCTATCCTGTAAATCACAAATTACACCACACTAGGCTAACAGACACTGAGTTCACACTGAAGGAATCTGAGGAAGAGAGGGGATGAACAGACCCATACACTCTGAAATACAATACAGCACAGAAGAAACAGTCTAAGAGATTCCTGGACTACGTGGAAGATACTTTCCTGACAGAGTTGGTGAGTGAGCCAAGAGGCCAGGTGCCGTCCTGCTATTTACGAACAGAGAAGGATGATGTGCTGCTCGGAGGCCATCTAGGGCACAGGCAACCATGAAATGATAGTTGTCTGTTCTCAGAGCGGTAAGGAAGGGGCTTAGCAGAACTGCCACCTCAGACTTCCAGAAGACAGACTTCTGCTTGTTTAGGAGACGAGTTGATAGAGTCCCTTGGGAGGCAGTGGAGAAGGGCTAAGGCTTTCAGGAAGGCTGGACATTCTCCAAGAAGAAAATCCTAAAGGCAGAGAAGCAGACCATCCCTATGTGGCAAAAGAAGATTCAAAGGGAAAGAAGATAAAGATCAGCGTGACTGAACAGAAAGTTTTCCTGGAACTCCACAGAAAAGGAAAAGACACTTGGGAGACTACCCCTTGCAATGCTTCAGGCTTGAGGCAGAGTGGCTGGAAAGCTGCTTGACAGAAAAGGACCACAGGCTGCTGGTTGACAGCAGCTGAACATTAGCCAGTTGTGCCCAGATGGCCAAGGCCAGTGGCATCCTGGCCTGTATTAGCAACAGTGTCGCCAGCAGGACCAGGGCAGTGACTGTCCCCCTAAACTTGACACTGATAAGGCCACACTTTGAATCATGTGTCCAGTTCTGAATCCCTACAGAAAAAATATTAAGGTGCTGGAGCATATCAAGACAAGGGCAATTGAGCCAGTGAAGGGAGCATGAGCCTTATGAGGAACTGCTGAGGATTGTTAAAACTGGAGAAAATTAAGCTCAAGGGAGACCTTATCGCTCTCTACAACTACCTGACAGGAGGCTGGGGTCAATCTCTTTTACCAAATGCTTCAAGTTGTACCAAGGGAGGTTTACACTGGATATCAGAAAAAAAATTACTTCACTGAAGGGTTGTCAAGCATTGGAACAGGCTGTCCAGGGAAGTGGTTGAGTCACTCTAGTGGTGTAGATATGGCACTTAGCAACACTGTTCAGTGGTGAACTTGGCAGGGCTTATTTGACAGTTGGACTTAATGAGCTTAAAGGTCTTTTCCAACCTAAATGATTCTATGACACATGTTTTTTGTGTCGGCATAAGACCACTTGTGCAATGATGATTGGCAGACTCTCCTTAAAAAACAGAAATCGTCAATATTCATTCTCAGATAACTTTCCCATCGCCAAAGTTACCAAGCTTTTCTCTCTGCTGCACATTTCCACTAGTTCTTTGAATCTTGCCTTCCTTACTAGAAAGTGGGATGTACTCAAGAGGAAAATCAGAAAGTTTTTCTGTTTTTCCTGGTTCACATTCTGGCAGTTTAAGCTTTTTCCATACTGCATACTGGGTTTAGATTTCCAAAGGCAGAAGAATAATCCTGCTCCCTCACAATGTGAACAGCAGGTCTATGACCATAGCTGTTGTATAAAAGGAGGTACTGCTGTCATCCTGCTTGGTCTTGCTATGTTGTCTGCCATGGATGAATTTTCTGAGGAGATTCAACCTGCTACAATACAGTATCTCTAGAAATGCCTACTTGGTCAAGACCCTCAGCAGACTTAGAAGGAAAAATTCATTTTGGTTAACTCAACTAACTGCTGCTCAAATTTAGCTTCTAGAAAGTTTCAGTACATCTGTGCATATTCAAAAGAAAAATGTCTTGCACCTAGGAAATCTGTGTTAAAACTGGTTGGTCATTAGACAGCACCTCACTCTGTCTTTTGACAATCACATTTTTTTCATTAAGAATGGAATACATCATAATATACAACAAGGTCCAAAACGTAACAGCCGATATGCCCTAGATCTATATTTTAACACTATTAAATTCTAGTAACAATCCTCTAACAGAGCTCTTTGATTATAAATTTCTGGGGTTTTTAAAAGGCAAACCTTCATAGTATGAATATGTTTTCCATATAGCCTCAAACACCCATTAACCATCAAAATTCATAAAATTTTACATTCATCACATATTCCTGTCAGCTGACAGAGCAGAATAAAAACAGTTGCTTGCTATGGTACAGGAACCTAATTCAAAGAAGCAACTCAGCTTGCCAGCAGATTTCAGGTGTACTAGATGGCAGCAGCAATCTATGTAGGCCTCTTAAGAGCTACAGCTTGCTTTTCAGCTCCACTCCGCAGTTCTCTTTTGGCTCAGAGCAGCTTGAAATAAACCCTCTCAGAAAATATTCCATTAACCCATGAAGCCTATGGCTCAAGTGTGCATATCTGGCTTCTCTATCTAAATGACATGTGCAAAATTCCTTCACTCACTCCTCACTTTCTGATGACAACAGGCACAATCAGTTACTATTTGGATGACTGAAACAACGTCATTGCTCAACAGGACTGGTGCAAGCACAGGCTGATCATGAAAAAGCTGTTATTAGTTCAAATATATTAAACAAAAATAGTTGTCAGAAAAACTTATAGGAATAGGGAGAAAAAATTCATCACTGAACATACCTCAAAATGTTGGGGTAAGAAGAAAAATCAATGTAACAAGTTTAAATCTGCCACATTTTCAAGGAGCTGAAGACACACCTGACTCATACCTGACATACACCTGACTCACTATTTTAGGATGAGAAAAACAAAACAAACAAACAAACAAACAAAACAAACAAACCCCAAACCTCAGTCTTTGAGTAGCAGTAATATATTCTGAATGAAACATAATGAGTCAGTTAACTAGCATTTTAAGATAAGAGCACAGAAGTTTGAAACATCTATAATTAACTAAAGACAAGGAAATGAGACAACCTAAAAAGGTTGACTACAGAGACTATATGGAGAATTTGTGCTGAATTTCTTGAACTGGAGAGTATGTTTCCAACACTGTCCTACAGAACTACTTAGGAAAGAAGGGAGCGAGAGGACAAAGAGCAAAAACTGACAACAAACGTAAACAACATAAATTTCTGTCTTTTTCTTCACTGGGACTTATTGCCAAGGTGTATTATTTCAGGACAACACCACTACCAGTAAACACATCTTTAAAATCATCTGCATTATTATCTTTGTCCACCACTAAAAAGAAACCAGACATCAATCATAACTGCTTTCCTTATGTAAAATGTAGCTCTGACCACAGAAAGTGTTGATTGAAATCACACCTCAACAATAACCAAAGTAGTACATCAACTGAAATTGTACAATAATTGTCCAGATTAGTCATAGGATGGGACAGTTTTATACACAAAGTTCATACCACTACTCCCATTATGGTCGTTTTAACTGTTTTGTTTTTTTTAATGTGACTTGCAATGGTATCCATTAGAATTGGATATAGTGTTTTCAAAATAGGTTCCACCCATTAGAAAGAAAACAGGAGCAAAAAACCAACATAAAGTTCCCAAGAACTCCCAGAAATCAAGGCAAAAATCACAGGGATGCACTTTTTTCCCAGTTATTGCCCTTTTCCCAGACCAGCAAATATCTTAAGTAGCAATGATTTATAAAATAAAATAAAAACAAAAGGTTTCATAACAACTCCTTGAAAATTATTTATTATGGAACTTTCATTCACCTTGAGTGTACGAAAAGCAGGTCAACTGGCTTTCCAAACACAAAAGTTCTTGACTCAAAAAATCTTGGCAAGGCAACAGATTTATCTACTGCTATACGTTCAGTTCTTAAACTCTTTACAACCAATATATAGGCAGCTTGCAGTATTTGAATCCTAACGTACCAAATGTTATATAAAAATGGATCTTAATTCAAATAATTACTTTTTTACACTGACAGCTAATCTGTCTTCCTTGCTTGACCCTTAGCAAAATTACTCAGCCTTCAGATCAAGACATTAAATGTCATTTACAGAATCACTCAGTGTTGACTTAGTTAATGAAGACTTTGTTTAAAAACATAATATACAGGTGACTGTCCCTGAAAATAAAAAACACACTTTTTAATAATTTTGGTAAATAATACAAGCAATAAGCTGTAACGCATGCTAAAATACTTAATACAAACATAAAAATATGCAGAAATCCATAAACAGTTCAAAATCTAATACTAAGTACATATGTTATTTAATTATCTGTGGTAGCAAGAGCAAAACATTCATACCTGCACCTGGAATGATCGCCAACTTTGTTTCAACTAGGCCCATTTTAGCAGAAGATGCTAAAAAACAGAATATAAACAAGATCTTACTATAATATAGAGGGAAAAAAACTAAGGAAAATACATAATGATGACCTAGAAGTTTGCTAAAACTTAAATTTTCTTCAAAAATAACAATAAGTCACTTTTTAAAGCATTTGTTTATTAAAAAGACTTCAAATAGATTCAACTGGTCTGCTTTTAGTGAAAGATCCAACTACTTCCATCAAGGTAAATTCAGCATTTTATTAATTTTTACATAGCGAGTAAGCAATTACAGTGAGTAACAGAGACTTCCAATTGGAAAGTACTAAAAGGAAACAGCTGTTATTGCTTAACATCTTAGAATGGGGTAGAATTCTGTATCTGATTATTTGAAGTCTTTAGGTGACAGAATATTCTCTAAGGTGAAATAACTTCATAAATCTTAAGTTACTGGCAATTGCTCAGGACCAAGCATCCATTTACATTCCATCAATAGGCTTTACAGTTCTGCCAGATTATTAGCTCAAGGTTCCTCTTTTAAACAAGAGTTGCCACTTTTATAATTTAATTTCTTATATAATAATACACTCACTCAGAACTTTTGTTCTTTCCCTGCACCCAGTTTAGACCGTTCAGAGCACTTCAAATGCAGAAGAATTAAAAAAAAAAAAATTACATGACCCTTCTGGCAAAACTGATAAAATTAGGGTCAGAAGAATCAAATAAACGTTTAACAAAACAATCTAGCCAACAGGGTTGTTTAAAATGAAACATTAGAAAGTACAAGTTTCTGCTAAAGTCCTTTAAAATGGGTTATAAACAAAGTCAAATACAAAGTAAGTTTTATAAGACTATTGCCAGCAGAAGGATTAGTCAAGCCAGCTATAACACTAATAACCCTATATTCCATAGCAGTATTCAGACCTACCTGCCACCCGTATATCACAGGCTAATGCAAGTTCTAGGCCACCACCTAAGGCAGTTCCATCTATTGCGGCAATAGTAGGTACAGGCAGATTAGCTGAAAAAGAAAGTACCAATTAACACCAATCTCATTAAGAACACCTCTGGAATGTGATTTCCTGACATTTTGCTCATTCTACAGCCATAGTACAGAAAAAAAAGTTTCATAAAATACACTGTGACTAAAAATTGATCACCAATGCTTTGGGAAAAAAGAAATTACTCTCCCTATCCCTCTGTGGCTGAATAGGTTTGCACGTCTTTCTCTGACTTCTGCTCACTTGTGACAAAAATCTGAAAAGTAAACTTCAAGAACACAGATAGAAGAGCTAGACAAAGCAGTTATACAAACAGTCCCAGATGAAATATAAGCGTATGTATGTATGACATGCCTGTGATGCTTTCACAGCTACAATGTCTCTGTATCTTTACACTCCCAGACCACCACTGGAAATAGTGGCCATTACTATTGCCCCTTTCCTCCTGTAAAGCAGTAGCTTAATAGAGGTAGGAAAGTCTTCAGTTTGACAAACAGATGCACATACTGCCAGCACACATGACAGGTAGCAGGACTCCAGAGGCCTATGCAACCAAGGCACGGTTTGTATATAGTTTATCATCAGTGCTCTGACACCCAGAGTCATTTAAACTATCAGCTTAAAGCACTGCTTTTCACCTTCTCTTCATCCCTCTTTACCACAAACTCAGAGTTTGATGAAAAATGCATTCTCATTTTAGAAATAAACTTGTATATTACAGCTTTAATTATGTTTAATGTAAGAGTTACCACTAGCTATCCATATTAAAATATACTCAAACGGTAGTCCACTAGTACACTGATGCTACTAAAGTTTCAAAGATAGTCAAAAGCAATTAATTAGCTGGACACTTGGGTGTACAGCTTGTTGAAATGTTAAACCAGCTCTTGACAGTAACAGATTTTTCTGCAGATGTTAAAAAAATATTTTGTTTTAATGTTTCAACTAATTGAATGACTAGTTCATTCAGTCTTAGCTGGAAATAGAGGAGAAAAAAACTACTCTGTCAACATATAAATGAAAATTATGAATAAAAGACTTTAAAAGACTTATTTCCTTTTAAACTATAGAAGGGTAATATGACAAAAATTATTTTAATGTAGTAATTTTAACTTTTCCTAGTGAACTAGCTAGTTCTAAATTAGAAATTGTGCTACCTAGCTTACCATTTTCCTGTCTGACAGATAAACTTCAGATAACTTCATCTAACAAAAGAATCAAATAAACATTGGTATATATCAGCATGACAGTTATTATACAAGCCTGTAGTCTCTCACTGGGCAACAAACAAAATATGTAATTAAACAAAGGTTATTTTAGCTGCAAATTGACCTGCTTTCATGATTAACAACTAACGAAAATCCAATTAATTTTCTTTAAAAAACGAATAAAAACTTAGCAATGCTTTTCAAGATTCTAACAGATGCTTTAAAACAAAGTCCCCGGGTTGCTGGTTTAGATCATGATTATTAGTGATTATCTGAATCAATTTCAGTGCCAAAAAGAGGCTACTGATTACTGCTTGCAAGAGATCTTTCAGTGACCTGAAAGAGCCCAAGGTATCCATCATACCTGCCAACTGCCACAGAAGGCATACGAGACAGAGGAATAGTAGAAAAATCTCCTCTTTCTCTGTTCACTTTTTCTTAGTTATATGGAAAGGCAACTCTTATTTCCAGCACGGCCTGGTTGCTGACAGAAACTTATAACCCTGTCAACAGAACCAATTTGCCAAACAGTCTTGCAATTTTGCTAGCTGACACTGCTTGCCTTTCTCTTAAAGAAATATGCCTTTTCCACGGGTAAATAAAAAATAATTTGCCTCAATATGAAGGCAGGGTCATTGCTAACTGCAGTTCCCAGCAGTTACTGCCTGTATGAATGTCCCATTTATCAGGGACTAGCAAACAGTATCTTGAGTACTTTTGCATGACTTCAGCAGTACTCCAAGAGAGAATACTTTCCTAAGATAAACAACATCCAGAATTAGCTATGGTGCAATTCAAGTAGACTATTACACACGGAAATGGAAGTTACAGAATGAGTATTATAAAGCAGCTTAGTTTCAAGAATTACAGACAGCACTCCTATAATGAAATAATAAAAAAATCATAATTCAATGGATAAAAAGCAGTTTGATAACGTATGTTAGAATCATCACTTCCCAAGGATATTAATTTGAAAGGATCACTTGACATAACAGTTGACAATGAATGAAAGGCAAAAGACAAATTCCCTGTAACAGTTTTGTGTATATCTATTAAACGAATTTAAGAAATTAATCCTTGTGAAGCATCAGAAAAACTAGCTCAGAAAAATGTTAGTAATAACTTGGGATTGTAAAGTAGTTTGTAGACTACTAGAACTTGTTAACAGGGCTAAAGTTTCTTGGAGTATTAGTATTTTGTAGCATAAGAGACACCCGATCACATTTATCTGCATGATTTTAATAACTGCCAAAACTGTTGAGCCCATAACAAAAGCAGAGATGATGTTTGACAAATAATGCCCTGCAGGCTTAATTGAGTTGCATGCACTCAAATTTTAGGAACAATAAATTACACATATAGACAGGTCAATCTCCACAATGACTCTACATGGCAAGGCTCATTTGCTATGAGTGATAAAAAAATACTTAAAGCTTTGCCAAGAGGTCTAATGATTTTATACGTTAACATTCCACATTTTTTTCACAGTTCAAATAACAAGTTATAAATTTCAGGCAATTTTTGTACTACTACTCGTTAATGCTAAATTCTAGATGTGATACAGGTTTTGCAGGGTGCAATCATGAGCTGCATAGTGAAATAAAAAAGTAGTTTAAATATACATAAAAGAAACAGATGAGCTGAACGAAATGAGAGAGTACAACACAGAGACAAGAGTACACCATGTATATAGAAAGATTAACGTTAGAAGTAGTTAAAACAACTAAGTAATGAGTAGCAATAAACTTCAGTTAGAAAATTTCACTGAGTTGCCATAACACATCAAAGTGTGGAATATAAAGGACACTAAATAACAAGGTAGTTCACACAATTAATTCAGAAAGGATTACTTCACACATCTATTCTAATGTAAAACTTGCTGCTTATTCTATAAACTGTAAATAACAGTTCTATTCTGCACATAAAACATGTCCAAAGCAAATGCCAATAGTCACATCCTAATGTAGCATCAATGCTTAATTATATTTCAGAAAAGAAAGGTTCTAAGTACACTACAGAAGGAGTCCAATTCAGTTTATGTTATGTCACAACACAACCAGACATAAGACAAAAGCACATCCCTATATTTGAGATCACAGGAGCAGAGACTTCTAACTGAAGAGAAGACAAATGTGAACAAGCAGATCAAAATAAATTTTATGTATTAAGTTGTTTGAGGAATAATCTCTTAGCACAGAAGCTGACAAAACCTGTAAAAAAGGATGTTTACTGGCTATTCAAGATATAATACATGTGGAGTGATCAACAGATAAACTGAAGAACTTCTGTAAGAGAAAATAAACTTACTAAAATTATACAGCTAAACTAAACCCATAAACAGTTCAAACAAAACAGAAAATATGACCTATACCAATATAAAGAAATGGATCTGCTTCCTAGTCTGCAGTAACTGTGAACCTTCAGCTCAACCTCAGGAATACATCCCTGGTAAACAGATATGTCATATGTAGTTTTAGGTTAGGTGAACCAGCAGCATCTTGAAGTCTTGGCATACCACCGGCTCTCCTGTGACTCCTCATTACTGAAAGATGCAGAACTGAGTAAACTGTCCCACAGTTATGCCATGAGTACAGAATGCCACAGGGGGTGCACTTTGCAATTAAGCATATAAAAACATATGTAATGGGTTGGAAGTAATTTCAAACAATCACAACTGTTCTGAGGCAGGTAATTGTTATTTCTTCTTCAAGTGACTTTCCACATGATGGTGGCTAACTGGTGACTAACAAGGGATTTCCTTTCTGCTTAGAGGCCATGATATGACCAACAACAGGCCAGCATATGAATACAGGCACCTGGTCTGGAGGACTTGACCACTAAATAGTTTCTCAGATGTGTGCCATAACACCCACATAGCTGATTCATACTATTGCGGATACTGACATTCCCCAAATGGAAAGCAGAAACTGCCTGGATTCTACTGACCTGAATCATAAATGACTATTTAGTCTTCTGACTAATTTATTAAGAAAGTTCTTATAAAATTACAGATATGTAAGATAATAGCTGGGAGGAAATTCAATTACATGTGACACTTCCTTAGTAACTCTTAAGCAGCCATTTTTTATTCCTGCACAACCTCAACTCTTCAATTTCTCATTACTGACAAAAAATAAATGGCCAGATCAACAAGGAAAAACCTAGTTTCCACAGTTAGCAAGGAAGAAGGAAGTATGAAGAATTAATACATATAATAAAACCAAAATGGAAACTATTTACATATGAAAGTAGCTTTGTTTTTATGAAACAGCATATACAGTAGATTTCACATAACAGGCAAAATACTACTTTCTTTAGCTGGTGGCCTCAATTACTCAAAGGAAGACCTATTACTAATGCTGATCCCTGGGAAACAGGCAGAGGAAGATAATATGGTTATCCAGAATTCCAGACTTTGTGATTTGTGTTCCTGGTCAACCTCCATGAACTTGTCCAAAACCTCCTAGGAGTGTGCTCCTTGCTTGCTAAACAAATTGATACATGTAAGATTTTCTCTAAGCAACTGTACCACATACTCATATAAATGGAAAAAAAACTTCCAGAGCTAGACACAAGATTTTGAGATTTAGACTACTGAAGTGCCAATGAAGCGTATGAGAATCACCCATTTGTAGCTTGGAAGCTGTTACAATCAACCTGAAGAATATCTGCAGTACTTCCTTCCTACTCCCTTCCTTTAGCTAAGAAGTAGGAGCCATCATAAAGAACTGAAATCCAACATAGAATTCAGTTTCTCTAAAAGTAAAAGGTCTGCACTGTTATTGCAGTAACATGTCATGATTCCCACGAATCAGAAAATTCCATGAAAGCCCACTCAAGCCCCAACAATTGAAAAATTCTATACAGTCCCTCAGATACAATAAACTTCTGTTTTCGAAGCATTTTTTACAGATTAGGGCAAATATTTTCAATTCAACTAATTATAGTAGTCAGAATTTGGTATCTACAAACATTCAAATGAAGCCTGCCTTTTTATGCATTTGACACAAAATATTAAATTTAAAGATAGCCACCTTAACTTCCCTTACTATTCTTATACCTATAGGTATAGTAATATACCTGTGTCCTATATAACATTGATTAACGTTCAAAAAAGGTACTTATTGGTCCTTTCTCATCTTAATTCAGTGACCTCTGGCAACCAACCTCCTGAAAGAACAGCTATTCAGATATAAACCAGAAGCCTGTCACTATCTCTAGTACCTACTGAAACAGATTCAAAACCCTGACTTGTCTTTAATTATGAACAGTAGAATTCTTGTTTCCCAGAATGAAACTGAAAAGAAAGTAGTGAGCATACTCTACTTGCCTCAAAAACTGTGAGCATCCATCCAAGACAGAAGTAGCTACAGAATTCAATTTTAAATAACAACACAACTGAATTGCCACAGAACAAAGAAATAGATTGTCCAACCTATTTATTCCACAAGTGCATTTCTGATTATTTGACAAATAAGGTTGATTACTGAACAGCTTACTAGGACAAGCAACTTCAGGGAGTATTTCCAGCAAGTCATTTTTCCTTTTGAATAACCGATTTCATAAAACATAAAGCCAGGAGGATGAATTGTATAAAAATATCCTGCATACTGTCAGTATTACATGGATTAAAAGAGGAAAGCATGCTATAAATTGAGGAAGATATTAACAGTTCCACAACTGGTTCTTTAACACTAGCAAATTAGAGAAAGTGTGGCAAATATCTGCCTACATATGTCTGCAACACATGGGAAACCCTTAAATCACAGAGTGGTGGAGGCTGAAAGAGACCTCTGAAGCTCACCTTGTCCAGCCTGTCTGCTCAACCAGCGTTACCTCGAATAGGTTGCAAGTTCATGTCCAGGTGTCTTTTGAAGATCTCTAAGGAGGGAGACTCCACAACCTCCTGGGTAGCCTGTATCAATGCTCAGTTCACTTCACACTGAATAAGGACTTCCTATGTTCAGGGAGAATCTCTTCTGTTCCAGTTTGTGCTCATTGCCTCTGGTCTTGTCACTAGACACCACCAGAGACAGCTTAGCTTCACCTTCCAACACCGTCATATGTCGCTGAGATCACCTCCTGAGCTTCTCTTCTTTAGTCCTAGCTTGCTCAACATTTTCTCATCTAAGAGATGCTCTGGAGCATGCATCACCTTCAGGTCCTTCCACTGGACTTTCCAGTAGCTCTGTCTTTTAATGGTGAGCCTAGACCCGGCCACAGTACTCCAGCAGTGGCCTCACCTGTGCTGATGAGAGGGAAAGGATCATCTCCCTCAACTCCTGGCAACACTCATCCTAATGCAGTCCAGGATACCACTATCCTTCTTTGCCAGAAGGGCACAGTGCTATCTCACATTCAACTTGGTGTCCCACACAGATCTGCAGGGTTTTCTCGTGCTGCTTTTCATATCATTATCCCCATCACGTACCAGGTGCATGAGTTGTTTGCATTTTCCTTTGCAGATATTATTGAGGCTCCTGTTAGTCTATTTCTCCAGCTTGCTGAGTTCTCTCTGAATGGTAGCACAACCCATTCCTTACAATACTACATCATCAGCAAGCTTGCTGAGGCTACTCTATCCCATCATCCAGACAATCAAAGATGTCGAACAGGAATGGTGCTCCGCCTGGGATACACACTGGCTGGGGGCCTCCAAGCAGATTTCATGCTAAACAGCGCACAGTCTGGACAGGTTAATTTAACCAATTTTCAATCCATTTCACTGCCTTTTCATCCAGTCCATACTCACCAGTTACTCTACAAAAATTTTATAAGAGATTCTATAAAAATTCTTACTGAAGTCAAGGTAAACAGTATCCACTGCCTGTTTCTCATCTAACAAACTAGGTTGTCAGACTGGTTAAGCAACATTTCCCTCCTCTGACTCCACCTTATGACTACATCTTATGACTTTCTTGTCCTTCATGTGCCCAGTAGTAGTTTGGTTTCCACTTTTAGTTGTTCCAGAACCTCTCCAAGGACAAACTTTAATCTACAGATAAGAAAGCTCTCTCCCCATTTCTTAGTACATTTATTTAAATGTAGTAACAATGGAGACTTCAAATTAACGAAAAGAATGGTCACATGCTCCCAAAATGTTTAAATATCACTATGTGCATATTTGCAGATAGATTCTGCAATTGAAGGTCACCCATTAGGAAAGCAAGAAGAAGGAAAAAAGACTCATATCTTAAGAGTGAGAATGTTAAATAAAGAATTACAAATTTTGGTCTTGTTATTACAAAGCAAAGCACTTATTTACATGCCATTTATCTTCAGTGAATATTTCATATATATATATATATATATATATATATATATATAAAAGTAGCTTAAACGCATATAATACTGCAAGTCTATGGGCTGATTCCGACACCAGCATTGAAAAGTTTGAGATTTTTTACTTCACAGAGTTTCTTTACTAACCCAAAATTTCCACATTGTCTGGTTACACGTTATAAAAGAGTTTTCAAAAGGTCAGAGACATAAATACAAATTTTGAATCAGCAGTAACAATTTTTTGAAATTATGTCCTAGCTTGCATAATGGTAATGAATTTTAATTTCATTTTTAAAATAATTAAGTTTATACCTAAATATTCTTATTTTGTAACTCAGAGTAAGTTTATCTTCTACCTTTTCACTAACCCAATTCTTGATGTCTCTTGGAGACATGGCTCTTGATTACAAAAGCTAAGATCTTATAACTTATATAAAAAAGGGGCAGAGGGCATAAATGTCATAAGCTATGCCCCTTGAGCAGCAAGTAGAGGCAGTCCACATGCAGTTCTGATAACTGGAATATTCTTTATACTAGGAAAATTAAAATCACAAAATTACATTTAACATATTAAATAATTTATGTCGTAGGAAATCAGAAAAATAATGAGAACACAGAAATGTATCTTGAGTTCATTTTTGGGGACCTTTTCCTGAAGAACAATATTGTGATGGCATATAACCTTTGCAATGAGTTTTGTTTCAGGCAGTTACCTTGCCCTGCAAAATCTGTAATCAAGTCAGTGATTACAACAGTTAGCTTTCATTTTCAGTTGCAAGCAGTACTATCAAAAAAAGATTCTTCTATGGAGAAAAAAGCTAACAGAAACAAAATAATTCAACAAGCACTTTCATCCATTCTGTAACACAAAGAAAACTGACCATCATATGCAGCAACATTTCAAAGTGGCACAGAGAGAGTGTCAAATTTTCCTGCACGAACTTCAGGGTAAAGAAGACTGGTCAAACCATTTTTGCACAGGACAAGTAATTAAATGTTACAAAGCTTTACCTCTCTTAAGTGCAAAAATAATGACAAAGTGATTATTCCATTAATGTATATTTCTCCGTATGTTTCAAAAGTATACTCATCTGCAAAAACGACCACACTTTAAAGTCCAAATATGGAATTCTGGGCCATACATTTTCTAGTTTCAACTGTGAAAGGATTTTGGTTACCTTCTAACTCCTGTGCTTTAGATAAGATGCTGAATAGACTACAATTGTTGATAGACTTGAACATTTCTATCTTTGCTTTAATATCTTCAAAGTTCAGGCAGACAATCAATAACAGTAAAGAACTGCATTTAAAAAAAACATATTTTTTAGTATTTGTAAAGAAATTTTGCTTTTTAATGAAAATGGTTACTGCACATTACAGCTGATTATTAAGCAAAAGGTATTAATAAAGTTTTTCTTCCATTTATTTTGACAGAGGCTACAGCACCTCACTCAATCCTATTAATTTCTCAGTTTCTTCCATTAATCATTCACTCATATATGACATAGAAACAACATATTTTTGAATTGAAAAGAATTTCCAACTTTAATAGAGGAATATTATATTCTTTACTTTAAAATTTTCAATTTGGTATTTTATTATGGACAAGTAAGAGAGACAGTGTCATACATTCTTGATAATAGAAATAGAAACTGGGAAACTAATGGGAATGAAAGAGGTGGTTTAATTAAACCCTTCAGCTACTGTTCTCTGTAACCAACTCTTTCATGACTTTCTTGTACTATAGAAAATCATTTGGATATTTCAATCATCTCTCAGTTAGATAAACAGATTCTTCAGTTTCTTCATAGATACATAATTTTTCATCTTGTAGTCTCATTCTGCCCTCAATAAGACAATAATGAAGTAAAACCTAGATGACAGAACACACTTGCTCTATAAAATGAATGAAAGCTTTGGATGGAAGAAAAATAAAAGTTGTTTCTTGTAATTTTAACTCTTAAGAAGTACAATTAAGAGCTTATTATTCACAAAAGAACAGCACAGCACATAATCAAGCAGGGAATTAATGAAATGCAAAGGAGTTAAATTAATTCAGTTACATTTTTACATTCTACTTCTATGCAAGTTTTTTTTCTTTCTTAAAGAGCACACAAAATAAAACCCAAAGTATAGTCTCTATATAATATATACACACACCTACAGTCTCAAATATAATCTCTGGTTGTCAGGAGAATCAAATTAGATAAAGTTTTCATTTTTTTATTGTCTACCTGTCTGATTCACAGTACTAAGATAACACAATCTATTACTACTATCACTCTTGTTTGACACAATAAATTCCCCAGTCTGGTGCTAAAATATTTTATTTCTAAATCAGCATAATTTACTAAGAAATAGTTTCAAGACAGTTCATTCACAGAACACTACAGAAGAAACACTCCCTAACATTTCACAGTAAGCATATTTTTTTTACAAGCTAACTTAGTAATATTATCAAGCCAGTGCCCATCTAGGCAAAAGGTGTATTCACTAGAAGACCTGACAATTCTGAAGTCAAAGCCTTGTACTTGGCCCAAGCAGTGAGCTCAAGATTTCTTCAACAGAAGAGCAACATTACGCTTTCAGTGTCATAATACCTATGTCAGGAGTTGCTACCCTTTGAATACCAGTTCATTCAAGGAACAGAGCCAGAGACCAAGACAGGCAAAGTAAAGAGCCAACAAACTATTCTTTCTCATCCAGAGATTGAAACATGCAATTACAAACCTGAACAGGTGAGGAAAGGATAGTGTTACAAACACATCAAACACGCAAATTGTGCTCCCCTGAGAGGGAATGCAAGCCCTGGACAGCTAGTGATACTGGAGGCCTCTTTTAACACAGTGCAAACTGGCTATGCTGATCTCAATAAACCATGCCAGCGAGTAGCATCCAATTTTTGGTACAGTCACCTTTGTGGAAGGAAACTTAAAGAGCCATGCCCAGAGCATAGCCTCTTGTCCTCCAGAGCAACATTAGGAATTACTACCAGAAGAAAAACTCTATGTCGATTTTTGTCACAGCTGTACAGCAGCACCAGGATCAGACAACACTTAGTCAAAGGCCAGCTTAATTTAATTCAATATCAACAGAATAAATAAATCTACCGTTGGAAAAAAAACAAGAGCCTAGCAACAACTCTGAATGCTGGTACTCAAGGACTGTACACTTAATCAAACAAGCAACATCATAACACAGCAAGTGAAATACTGTGCTAAAATCTACATTTCACAGTGTCGGCAACACAGAAAGACCATGATGCCAGAGGCTGGCTGTTAAGCATGGCTCTGCCAGCTGTAATTTGCCCTTTGTCAAATTTGATAGCTATGTGGAATTTCACTCAACTTCCCAGTAAATGCAACTCACAGCCTGTATCTCTCTTCCCTAGGACAGAAATCCACAGTTCTTATCAAAGGATTTCCAAACTAGAGTACTACATCTTTGATGGCAAGATCTACTTCCAGCAAATACAGATGGATTTTGCAAATTTCATAGATCTTGAGCATTCACTACTAAATCAGGATTTAAAATGCTAACCAAAGCTCCACAGAACCCTCAGAGATCCAAATAATAAAACAAGGCACAGCACTGACCTCATTAATGATAATTCTTGCTTATTTTTAAACCTTCACAATGGGAAGGTGGGGCAGCAGTTAGCAGACCAGCAAGTGAAATTTTTTATAATCTTGGTATCATTCTTGGGACCTCTGAAACCAATTTTTGACAGCTTGCATCCAAAACCAAACTATAGCATATTATGTGGCATCAAAAAATGCATGTATGCACGATCTTTAGTAGTCAAACTAGAAACTTTTTTGAAAAGAGGATGTTTGTCTGAAGGATGAACAAGTGTGCTCTTTAAGATAAATTGAAAATTTGGTGATGACTGAAAGCCAGAAGGACAGAAAAAATTCTAAAGAAGAAAAAAAATCTTTAAATATAGAACTGTATCTGCTCTGAATAGAATAAAAAACACACAATAAAAAACACAAATGCAAGCAACTGACCACAAGGTGCCTTCATTCTGGATGATCTCATTCAAAGTGGAGTATGTTAAAACCATCTCTGATAGAACTATGCATAAACAAAGTTACTAAATATCACCATTTATTAAAGTTGTATCACAGCTTTTGCATCAAAACTAATCAAATGTTTTCAAGAAAGACTTGTAAGATTTGTTAAAATGCAACAAGACCAACAGAAAAAAGTAAACTAAGTATTTTATTAAAAAATTCATTCTTTGTTCATATCTGGGTTCCATCAGGCCATGAGTAAGGTGTTAATCTCCAAATACAAAATAAAAAAAAGGCCTGACCACATGTTAACTTTAAGAAGTAACTAGGAAAGTCAGTCCCCAATTTTAATCCCCTGCTTATGGGATATGGCCACTTATGCCTACATTCTTTGGAAAAGCTTTGCTAATCAATAGTGTTTTTCACTTAATAAAGGTTGGAGCCAAATGTCAATTTGAGTAATTACATGTGTTTGCTGAATTGAAATTCTTTCTACAGCTTCAGTTTTTATTTTTATTAAATACGGTGTTTTTATTGAGGAGTGTGGTTATTGCATCCAGCTCCATACATAGCCTCAGTCTGCTTTGCAACTGAAATCCCAAAAGGCAACACGTATATACTATCACCGCCCTGACCCCACAACATGGATTTATTAGAAGATCTGACACACAATTATGGGGTTTTTTCCCTCACCAAAGCCTCAAAAACAAGGCTTCTGGAAACCACTGTCATTTGACTTAATTTAGCTAAGGCTTTCTTTTTGTGCATAGTTACAAAAAATGTATTAAGGCTTTTCTCTCCCAATTTCTTGAGGGTAAAGACAGCCTTACACCAGTAATGAAGTGCTTCAAGGCAGAATATAGCAATGGAAAAGTTGGCCTAAAATTCTTTATATTAAAAAAAAAAAAAGAAAGAAAGAGGAAAAAAAAGGAAAAAAGTACCAAAAACCTCAGACACGCACACATAAACACAAATCCCAAATAAACCTCCACAATTCTGGTACAATTTTAGCAAAAATTTAGCAAAAGCAACCACTGCTAAAGATAGAGGCTGTTTTCATTCTCTCTTCCCCGACATAAAGCTCTACGTGCCGCAACTAATGGCTCCGTTCAATTTTTTCAGCTCTTTTTAAAAGCATTTATTTATAAACAAAGTTGTATTTACTGAAGTCTTACTTCTTCAAATTTAGAAAGAAGTTATAAATTATTCCCATATAAATAAGTGCAGTATGCTTCTAATTTCCAGAAAATTCCCTTCTGCAGCTGTATTCCAAAATGATACTACAGATTTTTACACAACAACCAGTGTAAGGATTTTAAATGTAATGACATTGACAGAAACTAAAGAAAGCCAAAGGATGTCAATGCTAAAAAGCTAAGTTTATCTAGTTGTTCAAGACATAATTAACCTTTATTGTATTTCATCTATAAAGGTAATTTAATTGTCTTCTTTCTGAAAATATAGGTAAAAAGACTTTACTCCTTACTAGGTCACACATCTGAATACAAATGCAATTATCAAAACATGACCTAGTTCTGAAAAGCAAGAAGTAGAATACATTTTAAATGAGATTACAGTATTAAACTCGGATAAAAAAAAGAACAAAATAGGAGACTGAAAATATTGCTCCCTAGCTACATAATATTCTGCAGTGGTAAATATTAATTTGAAATTTTTTTTCGCTCTTTAACTCCCTCACAACAATATAGTTGTTGCTGGGCAAGAAAAATATCATTATTATTTTCAGTTTACAGATTAATTGCAGTGACCAAATGTAAATACAATGTCCCTATACTTCTACATAAATTACATTTTGCAATGAACAGATCACTTCTTCAGAAGAATAAAATAAAAGAATTAAGAACCCTTGACTTGCTGTAAAATTAATATTCACTTCTACTCATCAGGGCATCGTACAACAGCACATCTTATGCACCCAACTAATCTAACCTCTTTTTTTTTTTTTTTTTTTTAATATGGTCTACCATTTCCTGATGTAGAGAATGGCACAATGAGACCTCCACCTGGGGTAATACATTCAGCTCGGGGGTCCTCATCACGGGATGGACATTGACCTGCTGGTGTTAGGGTACTCTGGAGTGAGTCCAGAGGAGGGACATCAAGCTGATCAAGAGAGATGGAGCACCTCTCCAATGAAGAAAGGTTGAGAGAGTTGGGATTGTTTAGCCTGGAGAGGAGAAGGCTTTGGAGTGAATAATTGCAGCCTTCCAGCACCTGAAGGGAGCCTGGAAGAAAGATGGAGAGGGACTTTTTATGAGAGTCTGTAGCAATACGACCAGATGAATAGATTCAAACTGGAAGAGATTAGGTTTTAGGAAGAAATTATTTACTGTGAGGGTGGTGAGCCAGTGGAACAGGTTGCCCAGAGAAACTGTGGATGCCCTATCCCTGAAAGCATTCAAGGCCAGGCTGGATAGGGCTCTGAGAATGGTCTAGTGAAACTGACTGAGGCAAGTAATTCTGTAAGCCCTTTAGATAACACTGAAAATTTGCTTACATATTCAGTAGCTAAATACTCTCACAGGAACCCTAATGAAGATGAAAACAATCAAACATTTTTCTCAAAGCTTATTTCAATGCTGAGGCAAAACAAAGCATCGAATAACTGTGAACATTTTCCAGTCATTCAGTGAAGAATGCCAAATTCAAATATTTCTTCAAACTTTAGAAATTTTCTCACTTAAAAATTTGAAAAGAATTGATTTTAAAATACTGTTTAAATATAAATAATAAATAATAATAAATATAAATAATACTATTTAAAAAACTATTTACTAATCATAGAAAAATCTTTAAACACTACTAGCACCTTAAGGTATTTCCAGTAGCTTCAAGCCAAGGAAGGCTGAAAAATTATTAATTAATCGTAAGAAAGCATCCCAAAATTCTTACAAAGTGAAAGAATTTAACAACTTGTTGCCACTTACCCAACATTCCAATAAAAGGACAAGTACTAGCATGACACACAGTATCAGCTGCAGGAAATTAATGATCTATTCGCTTCTAGGTATTTTACAGATTTTGCTTATTTAAACAGCCTTCAGTGTCTACTTCACTTCAACGACATGACAGTCATTTCAGGACGTAAGTATCTCCATGAATTACCTACTCAAAGTTTCATTCTTCAGCAGGTTGTCATTTAAATAAAAAAAAACCACTATCCATTCATAACATTCTGCCAAATCAAAATGTGACATAGTGTTCTTAAGGAAATTCATCTAAATAAATTTTCCAAGTAATTATTTATTCCTCAGAGTTGTGTGCCAAATTTCAAGTGAGAGAATATGTTTTATATAGAACTTAAATGTAGAAAATTAATTCCTTAAAACATGGAACACTACACTTCTCTTTCAGCAGATCATAGTGGCAATAATCTGTTGAAAATTAATTATATTTCAACTAATCAGCAGAGATGTAGAAATAAAAATACTTGATGGTGAATTCCTAAAGTAAAACCTACAGAAAAATTACTAACCTTAAAAATTGCTACAAGTTGATTAAAATGCAAAACTATTAACAGGTTTTACTATTTTACTATACCAAAATATATTAAACAAAATTTGAAAATACCTTAGTAGCTAAATTTCTATTAGAAGCTGATGTTTAACATGCTTCTAAAATGTATCAGACCATACTAATTATATAAACCACAAGAATGCAATAGTAAAAACTGAATTCTAAAGCACTTTGATGTCACTGAACAATCCATCCTTTATGAAAACATCAGGGCAAATCATCTCGATTTCAGTTGAGATTTAGCTTTTCTAGCATTCTTTTAAAAAGTCCAACTCAGCTTGGGACATTTTAGAAGAATAAATGCACCATGATTCATATTTATCAATATACTCAATAATCCTTATAGATTCTTTCCAAGCAAGTGATGTTTAGAGATACTTTACTACCTCTCAAGAATTAACTATGCATGTTTATGTAATTCCTCTGATCTAGCATTCTCAGGTTAAAGTTACAATAACATTTTTCTAGAGAGAGGCTACTTACCCAATTCATTAATAGTTGCTCTTGCTCTGGAAACAAAAGAACTAACTTCACTTGAGTGCATTTTTGCTCTTTCCTTAAGGTCAGCACCTGTAAGTGACATTTCATATATATGTTAGCAAACTGTAAACAGTATTGTAGATACATTTGCAAAAGTAAAATATTTCTCCATTTTTAAGAATTTTAAGTCTTATTCTAAACAAGAAGTTTAAATTGATCATATAAATTTTCCACAGATTTCAAGGAAAACATGAACTATTTGTCAAGGAAAGACAAAAACTAAACCAAAAAGCCCAAAACAAACAAACAAACAAAAAAACCCAAAAAACAAACAAAAAACCCAAACAAACAAACAAAAAAAATTATCCATAACCAGATTTTCACTAAGTATATTCCTCCCAGAGACATTTCTTTTTCTCTTATCAAAATAGTTCATGAACAACAGCACTTATGCTTATAGTTCATCTGTTATGCTATTTTACTTTCCCAACTGTGTCACAAAGTCTGATAAATACGTATTTTTCATACTGTACTCTTGTTAGTCTCTTTTTGGTAGATCATACAGTACATATGTTGCATGGTTTTACATGAACAGACTATATACATACCTAAATAAAAATGCTAGAGTGGATGAATTTTTCAGCTCACTTTCCACTCATTTACTTAAATTTATTTTGGAATAAGTTACATACCATCATTTTTTGTTTGTCAAAAATTGAGCCATATCTTGAAAATTTTTACCTATTTCTTCATGAGTATATAAAAATTCAGTTTCTTTAATACGCATACTACAGCTAGATGCGGAGACAAATGTGTTTTTAAAAACTAACTTATAGGAAAAGCTGACATTTCCTCTCATGAGTGTGTAAAAAAAAAAGAAAACTAACAGTAATAATAATAATATTAATAGTAACAATAGCTAAATATAGAAGCCTATCTTTCTTAAAAATGAATAGTACATAAAAAAAGAAAAACCTGCATAGACACATCTATTCTTTAAAGAAACAAAACAGTCACAAGGCAATGTAGTGTGTATTTGTCCCGTTTGGTGAAAATTAACCTATTGAGCCAGTCTCTGTGCATTGGCTGAAAGGACTAAACAAGCCAATAAAAGAAATTTTAAAAAAAAAAAAACGGTTTATGTTTTTCTGCCCTGAGAATACTACCCATTCAGGAAAATGCACTGAACACAGATTAAGTGAAGACGTAGCTTTTTAAATTATACAGCCATAGGTTTTGTTTCATCTTTTAACTTCCTGGACTTAACTCATGATAGGCAATCCTGACCCCCTTCATCAAACGTAGTTTTTGTTGACAGCATTAGCTGTAATGCTAAACAACTCTAGACTAGCTCTGTGAAAAACAGTATCTCAATCTGACGTTTTCTGATGGACATACAGTTGTTGCTTTAAAGTACCATGCCTAATAATGCAGCTCTACATCTTTCCTTCTACTTTTGTCATAGAAGCTCCTCATTTAACTGTGACTTCTGTTCTCCTTCTATGCATGTCAATATAATAACAATGAAGCATCAGTCCTGGCCGTATTTGCATATTTCCTGCTAAGCAACGTTAAGCCTAATTTACACTATCAGGCACTTTGCCAAAAACTTCCAAACAACCTTCTAGAACGTGCCCCAACTGAGAGAGTAGGACAGGCCAGTTGACCAGACAATACCGAAGAGAATTACTACAGTCAAGCTTGCACTGCAGAAAAATTGCAACTGCTACCTTAGTAATTCACAATCAATGCATAAAGAAATCTTGCCAGGAAGCAATCAAAATTTGCATCCATAAATCTGGATAGAACTCCAAATATATAAAACTGCAAACAACTTCCACAAATCTATTTACATATAGCGTTCTGGAGCTAAAAGGAGCTTTTGAAATGTCATGTTTAAGAAGCTAAATGGTAAACTGCTTTAGAAGTCACATCAGAAAGGATGCGAAAGAAAAAATATAATTTACTTGATATCAGTTAAAGTCTGGATCTAGCTTCTTCAACTCTGTTCAAATCACTGCCTATGTAAGAAACTGTATACTTTATGAATAAAAACCTCTTTGGCTGTGCAATCTGACTCAAAATTTCCACACTGAACTCCTGCTCACTGGGCATCCCCTTGAAAAGCATTCCAACGAAAGTATCTACCATAACTACAAAGAAAATCTTCTGTCAATAAAGCAGTTTTTGGGGTTTTATTTATTCAGACTAGAATATATGCACAGAAAAATGGACTCAACCAAAAGAAACCTCAACTCTTCAAAAACAAACAAAAAAATTTTTGACTTCTTCCTTCAGTCAGAATACACATTTTCTTGAAGGCATTTACATAAATTGATTAAATATTTAACAAAAAAACTTGTTTAGGATTGGATTAAAATATAGATTAAATGGATTAAAATAGATGATAAAATTTTAAATTAACAATATTGACTACTGTAAAGAAATTTCAAGTACATCACTGATCTTACTACCTCAACCAGCTTTTGTAAACTAACATTTCCCTTTTTAAATTGTTTCTCCCTCATAAATGTCAAGGAAATGGAAAGAGCCCTTTTGGTAGCCCTTTTTCTATTTTAGCTCTCTAAAGAATAATAATAGTAACAGAAGCTTTCTCAGAGGGAAGAATTTTTGTCAGAAGCCATTCACTGCACTCCGAAAGAACATATGCCTTGGCATCCTCTGGATCACAGGAGATGGAACTGCCACCAACTTAACACCTTTGGTCCTCTCATAAGATTTGACTACTGGTCAAAGAATTATTGATGAATTCTGACCCACATGTTCACGTATTTCTTCAAAATCTGTTCTTAAGTCAGAAGAAGAAAAGGTTACGTTTCTGAAGCTACTCATGAAGGAGAATGCAGGTTGAACCAGAGAGTTCTGCTTTCTCAGCTAGTAAAACCAAAGACCCCTTCTCTCACCCCAGGTTTTCTACTTCAAAGTAGCTGAAAATAGTATTTGCTTAACAGCTAGAGCAACAAAGTAGCTAAGGTTTTCAAACCACAAAAAGTCTGACTCAACAAAACTGCAATTTTTCTATGGACCACAGCTGAAATCTGTGGACTGTTTGACCTATCTGTCCCCCACATCCACTCCCAACACACTCCAGGGGCTCTACTGTGGGTCCATTCCCTCCCACCAGACAGAGCACAGAACTCTCTAAGACCTCCTACCCAAGAAGAAAAAGGGCAAACCTAAGCTACCAGAGAGCAGAGGCAAGTGAACTGTTGCAGTTTTGGTGGTATACTATAATTATGTCCCCACATCCATCCGGTTTGTCCTGGAGCATGAATCGTTGTTTTCTCTGTATTAAGCTTCCTGGCGTCTCAATGCTTTGTCCCAGTAATTGATTTTCATTTACTCAGAGCAATAACAGCAGCTGTGATTTCAGGAGTTATGCTCCCCAATTCTCACCTCCACTGCTCCCAGCATTTTATGAATTGCATTTTAAAGATTGTGAAATGCCATTTTTAAATTACTAGCTGCTACCTCAGGACAAAAGAAAAGTGGCACAGTGAAAGACTACATCAACAGTACCATCAACCACTTCCTTCTACAGCCTATATTAGCATTCGGTCAGGTATTCACCACTTGTGAATAAACCCTTCTTGAGTCAACTTAATTCACAGAAGTATCACTTCAAAATTTACACAGCAAACTGGTATGAGAGAACTTTTCTCATGACTTCCAATGAAAAGATATGTTTGAAAAATACCAGTATAAGCAGCAGTCTTATAGTGGTCAGCTGTGACCTGGTCTTTCCAGACCAATTTTTCAAACTGATACATGCTGTTTTACATACTATCTTCCTTGTATTGAGGCTGCTCAAAGCAAAAGAAAATCCCTGTTTGATTTTGATCCATCACTTTCTCATTTCCCTCCTCCAATATTGGAAGAAAATAGGAAGGTTAGTTTGTTTGCCTTACTTCCCCTAAATATGAAAACTCTGTCATAGTAACTCTCTTTCACAGTTTCAAATGGTTTCAAATGTTTGGCTATTCAATGGTTGGCTGTAATACACTGTCAGTTGAGAGAATTATTGCAGCATGTGCCTGACCTCCACTTCACAATGATGCCAGAGAAAATGTTTATTTGAGAAAGCCAAAGGCAGTCCAACAAGATAGGGATATTGCTGCTATTCACCAGAATTTTTCCACCTACACGTACGTATGACAAGGATGGCTTTTAACTCAGAGAACACACAAAAGGAAACCAACTTTTACAGTGATTACTCTGACCCCATGCCTCCTGCCTCATTTGGATATTTTTACAAACTTGCTAATCAGAATTTATATACTGTTGAAAAGCTATATGTTGTGTTTGTAAAGTATATTTCAACTATAAGCCTCACTTTCCAAATAATATAAATGCCTAGGTATCTTCTTGTATAGACTATTCTATGGAACTTCCAAAACAAACGCCAAAATCTCTAAACAAAAAAAGGCATAAAATGTTATGGTTTATATATGATACCTAAAAATTTAACTTTGTTCCATAAATACTTTGTATTAAAAAGTATGTCTTTTAGAAAGCTGGCACATTCAAATTAAACAGTGAAGTTATTCTATCAAGTGTCTAAAGGTCCTTGAATTGTCTTTCGTCTGAAAAAGGAAATGCATAGGCATTCGAGGTAGAATAAAGTATTATATTCTTAGCGCAGCAGTGTTATTGTGAGCTTGCCCTTTGATCTAACCAAACAGAGATTGACCGCTCCTGTCAACACACCAAAATTTCAATAAGGAGGTGATAATGCGGAGTATCAGAAGATACTGTCTTGCATACTATATCCAATTCTTCTGGATATTGTCAGCAAGAACACTGCAAAGAGCAAAACACAAAGGCACCACTAATCCACTCAAACAGGTTAAGGAATTTATGAAGGAAACTTACATTGCTTTCAACTAGAAGTACAAAACACGCACTACCTGACTGATTAAAATGCAAAGAATTCCTATGAACCTGCATCTTATTCCCACACAATGCATTTAAAGCAGACTATGAATTAATATTTATCCTTCTCCACCCACACTGAACGAAATAAAACACTGAGGGCAAGGGGCCAACTTTGACATACATTGTAGATTAACTTATAACTGCTAAAAAAAAAATCCATTAAGGTACATGGAAATATCTTTACTTAAAAGCAGATGTGTGCAACTTCTGGAAAAGCCATTCCAAGAAATCCAAGAAATCATTAGCAGAACACCAATAAACTTCTACAAGGTTAAGAATACCCCAAGAGGAAGCTGTACATACATGTGAGGACAACATTATGTCAAATTACATTCAAAACCAGAAAGATTTACCCACATTTCTTTTTCTCCAAATTTCAAATAACTTCAGAAATAAAGCTTTTATGTCTTGGACTCTATTTAGGACAACTTAGCTCCCAATTT
>WBND01000830.1:336216-373962 GCA_013398595.1 Tychaedon coryphoeus
TTGTTAACACAGTAGTAAGTCATGAGTATTATTCTCTTGAGATGTACTTCCCATTCATATCCTTAAAATTCTTTTCCAGCCACCTAGGCCTTCAATGACCTTTCAAATAAGATAGATGGTGGACCAATTCAGATGCATCCCACCAAATCTGTTCATTTGTATGTGTCCAACTGCTACAGCTGGATCTTAACTCAGTCCTACTCAATCAGTGTTTTGCTAACTTTTTTGTTGCTTCTTGGCATATAAGAGACTTGGGAGCTGACCATTCCCATGCAGACCAAAGCAAAGAGAAAACAAAGTACTTCTATCTTTACTATGTTGTCCACAATTAAGCTGTCAGACACGTGCAGTGGCAGACCTACATTTTCCTTGACCTTATGTTTGGTACTAACATACCTACAGTAGTTTTTCTTGTTACTCTTGACACCTGCCACTTCAAACTCCAGCAGAGCTTCTTCCATCCTAAACATATTTCTGCATAACTGAGCACTTTGGAAGTCTGTCCCATTTTCCAAGGATGAATAAATAACTCTTCCAAAAATACAAAAATTATATTCAAGAAATTAAAATATAGTATTTTTTTCCTGAATAAAAATGAACACTCAAATCTAAATGTTTAAAAGGTAAAGAATACACAAAATAAACTTAGAACATACTGAATATGCTATACTGTATTCCTAAATATTTTCAAGATTTTAGATTCAAACTGACTGACTCTACCAATACCTCTAAATCAGTTACTAACTCAGAAAGAACATTAAGAAATGAAACATCGCTTCAGAGAGAGATCTGAAAGTTACGGACAAAAAGTAAAAAAAAACATACCAAAATATCTATTAAACAAAGAACTGCTAGCAGCTTGCTTCTGAGGATCAGTTTCTTTTAGGAATACTGCTGAAAAGGAAGATCTTACAAAGCAGTACAACTTGCTTTACTCTTTCTGTGCTCTGAGATTTTATATTTAGATTTGAAATCAAATGTGCATGTAACAAGTAAAATTTATATCAAAATATTTCCTCAAAGAATAATCTGTAAAAGAGTAATTTATTGTTGTTAAAACATGGCTTTGCGTAATTTTTATTTGTTTGTCTTTTGTTTTGTTATCTAATTCCTTAAAGACTGATTAAAAAACCACTAAGATTGACATTAACTTTGCCCATTCTGCAGAGTACCTTGAAACTTTTCAATAAGGAAAGAATGCCACATTTATTCTAAGTTTCTTCAAACTCTCACATGTTCTCATACTTAATTCTTCCTTTCTATTTATTTCTTAATTTGAAGTTTATCAGACATGATCCTCACTTCTATGTGGCAAACATGACTTGGATCTCTACATTTTGGTGCATCTCTGCTGTGGTTTAAGCCAAGCTTGCACCTAAGTACACCACACAGTCACTTACTGCATTTCCCTTGCCAGTGGGATGGGAATGAGACTCAAGAAAAGAGTCAAGATAAGGACAACTTAATAATGAGAGTAAAACAAGAAGAATCATCTTCACAATGACAACAAAAATAGCAACTGATATAACAAAAAAGAGAGAGAAATGGAGGTCAAGGAGAAAAACCACACGATGTACAAGGGCTCACCACTCGCCCCAACAGCAATCAGCACCTCTCAGCCAACTGGCCCCAGTTTATAAACTGGGCATGATTTTCCATGGTAGGAAATATCCCTTTGGCCAGTTTGGGTCAGCTGTCCTGGCTGTGATCCCTCTCAGCTTCTTGTGCACCTGCAAAGTCTTTGGCACTACTTAGCAACAATCAAAACATCAGTGTGTTGTCTACATTATTCTCATACTGAATCCAAACAACAGCACTGTAACAGCTACTAGGAAGAAAATTAACTTTGTTCCATCCAAAACAAAAACCATGTAATGGTATCAACAAAGTAGGAAACAAAAAACACAATGGTAAAAAAATGAGTAATATACCACAAAATACTAAGAAAGTGCTTAAAATCTCCTCATAAAATGGAATAGAGAAGTTCAAAAGTTATATAAAAGCATTCGGAACTCAATTTTCCAGATGCACAAAGTTCTTAGAAAGTCAGGAGCTGCAAAGATCCAAAATTATTTGAAACTAATATAAGTAAGAGCACATACGTTCATGGGCATTAGGAAGATATTTGAGAATGCAACACATAAGGAACCAAAAAAGCAAAAACAGAGCACTATCACGAGATTCAGCTTTAACAGTGAATTAATATACTAAGATCAGGCTCTGAAGTGCCAAAGAGCTATAAACAAGCAGTCACTTACTGAAAACATAGACCTTGGCCCTATGCCTATCTAATTGGGTTATCTCTCAGCCTTTGGTACTGTTACACAAACGTACAAAGGAGATTATGACATATTTGTCATAATTGCCTGTTAACTATCACTTTATCTAAGAAATTAGTTCACAATACATGTTTAAAGCACCTTTCATAACTTAGGAGAAAGCACCTTTCATAACTAAAGAGTAACCATCTACTTTCAGCTGTAGCCATTTGCTTTACTTTAAAGGCTGCCATGTATATTTCTCACATAAGAAAGTAATTTAAATTAATAAAAGCATTTTTTTCACATATACTGTATATTCCTGAAGTTCTCTAAATGCAGATATATGATTTTTAAGCCAAAATGGATATTTATATTCTTCCATGTAAGCTGGCTATCATAATTTATTAGCATGACTTGGTATCTGCAGTTTTTGCACATATGCCCTCTGTGTCACAGAAACATTCCTGAAAACCATCCAACTGTGAAAAACAAACAAAATGTCTACCATTCCTACATATTTAAGCCTGTGGCAAGACGCCAGTCCTAAACATTCCCTGCAGTAAAATGGCAGCATTATAGCTCCACTGTAAGTTATCTTACATATCTTGCAACAATTTACATGCAGATCAGCATATTTAAAGCACTATCTGCTATATCAGTTCTCCTAAACAGGATATTTCAGAAGATAAAACTTCAGGTATGGAGGGGAGGTTGCCTATTTTTTGTCCCTTTAAGCTTTTGAATTTTGAGACTTTCTGAAAGGCCCAGGTACTATTTCACACAGCTTTCCACCTAACATACAGGAATCCCGAATATAAACAACTAACTTCATATTTAAAGGTTCCAGAGTCTTCTTCCAATGCCTGTGCAAATTCAGATCAGCTACAGATTAAAGTCAGCTGGCTCTTTTTCCATCCTGTGTGTCCAGCTCTAAATTTAGACACACACAACAATATTCCTTCTGCTAATTGCTCAGCTTGAAAAAAAAAACCAAGAAAACCACAGTTTACACCTCACACATATTTCCTGAATTCATCTTCACTTGCAGAAGCAGGCGAAAGAAAGGATACAAAGATAACTCTAATCTCTTAGAAATAAAGTCAAATTTTTCCCAAAAAACAATCAGCTTTCTTTGCGAAATTTCCATCATCCAGTCACTCCCAGTCCCTATTGTGTTATAGCTCCTATTACAACAGGACTTCCTGAAGTTTCCTCCATGAAACATGAAATGGACCAGTTGTCCTGGGTTTGGCTGGGGTAGGATTAATTTTTTTCTTTTCAGCTGGAATGGGGCTGTGTTTTGGGTTTGTGCTGAGCACAGAGTTGATAATACAGAGATGTTCTTGCTATTTCTGAGCAGGCCTTACACAGAGCCAAGGACTTTTCTCTTCTTGTAGTGCCATGCTGGTGAGGAGAGTGGGGGTGCATCGGAGGCTGGGGAGTCTCCATACAGGACAGGTAACTACAACTGACCAAGGGGATATTCCAGACCATGTGACATCATGTTCAGGATATACAGTGTGGCGGAAAAAGGAGGAAAGGAAGGACATTTGTAGCCATGCCATTTTTCTTTCCAAGTCATTGTCACACTTAATGTGGCCCTGCTCTCCTGTTGAAGGCTGAACACCTGCCGGTCCATTGAAAGTGGTCAATGAATGCTTTGTTTTACTTCTCTTGTGTCCGCAACTTTTGATTTCCCACTTAAACTGTCTTTATCTCAGTCCACAACTTTTCTGCCCTTTACTTTTCCAATTCACTCTCTAATTCATTCTCTAATTCCACTGGTGAACTGCTTGCGTGAACAAGTAGTTGTGTGTGCTTAGCTCTCAGCTGGGGTTAAACCACAACATCAGTACTGGTGGAAAAATACGAGGATAATACACTTACATGTTTCCAAATAGTAAATTATGACATTATTTTTGATTCTGTGCTATGTCTCAGTTCTACTGATTTCTGTCAGGCTAACAAATCATGACCACCAGAAGACCAGCACAAAGGGTGCATAATTTTTGACTCTCAGATGAGAAGATCCAGAAAGAGAAAATGGTGGTAGCAGTAGTGAAGGTCAGCTGGTAAGTTGCTAGGACCCACAACCATGGGCCTTTAAAACAATCAAATCATGACAAACCTGTGTGGTCCAAACTTAGAGTAATATCTTATAAAATAATCCAGATATAGGACAAGATCGTAACTTTTACAACTCAATCATGGTAAAGATAAATATCAGCATTTAATAAAAAACAATGTATGTTGCAATCATTATTCAACACAGAGCTTTTTCTATTAAAAAAAAAGGTTTTTCTTATAACACTTGTACTTCTACATTATTTCCACAACAAGCATTACAGAAGTACTTAGTACTTATTTAGTCATTGTGGTAGTCTAAAAACTCAACTTCAACTTCCCCAAACAACTTTTCATTTTCAAACTCAATCTTCACTAGGAGAACTTCTACATTAAACATAACTGAATTCTTATACAGAATAGCAAAGTTCAAGTTAGGCAACCACAACAGCTGTATTTTTACCCTTAAAAATATGAGGGTATTTTTAATTTTTTTTTTTAATTTACAGCTAAATTTTTACTACTTAGCTCTAAATTAATGGTGCAATTATTACTTGTGATTTCTATTAATTCTACATCTTCCTAAACAAAATCCTCTGAAGAGATCAGCACCAAAGTTATTTTTATAAACAAAAATTTAAAACTAATTAACTTAATAGAATAATCATATATTCTAACAACACTACCACTCAAAAAATAGCATTAATGCAGTATCATATCTCATTTGTATCAACTGCAACAGCTTTGCAGTAAAGTGTACTAACATCTTTATCCCTATAATAACAACTGACACACAGTTTTCTATCTTCTGATTCACAAGAAAGCACTCCCAAAATTTGGTAGTGGTGAGACTCTTCATCTTTCTTCTCAAACCTTAAATGAATATTCAGACCAAATCTTCTTAGTAAATACTACTAAGCCTTTTAAGTCAAAAAATATGAACACACCCAAAATTCTCAGCAACACTTTGATTTCTAGTAAATTCAGTAATCAAAAAAAAAAGACATTTCATGGCACTATCACACATGACAGACTCAAACATTTTGCATATACTGTACATCTAAGCATTGAATATGGGGTTTTAATATAAAAAGGAATCAATACTGATGGGTTTATCATTTTCTGATTAGCAATAAGTACAAAAATAGTTTACTAACAGCACACCCAGTTTTATGAGTTGTAAACAGAAAAGGAGGAAGTGTGATGTGTGGTAAAGAAGAGAAAGCCAGACTTTCTTCTAAAGAAGTACTGAAGTCAGTATTCTAGCACAATGCTATTTAAGAAAGGAGGAGTTTCCCTTGAGAAAAACCACAGTTTGAACTGCTAGATCCCTTAAATGCAGAAAAAGACATGAGTGAAATTCTTTTTCTTCTTTTTCACTACTTTTCCTTCCCTTAATTTCACAGGCATCACCCTGCATCTCTTTGGCCTTTTTTTTTTTTCTTGCAATGATTAGTCATGATGGTATATACTAGCTGTGAACTTACCACAGGTCATGATTCAATCACACTGAACTCTGTGCTGCTACGCAGGAAGTAATACTCTTAGTGGAATATTTAAAGAAACTGGTAAATAATACTTACAGTATATGAAAATACAGACACCTCGTAAAGAATATCTGCAACAATAATCACATTCTGTTGCCCCCAAATTACAAAATTACTATTCTCTGCATACATCAGACTGCAAACAAACTTGAAGACCTGAAGTAATGGCCTTAGAAAGACTATATGAGGTGAAATCCGAGTTCGACTAGAAACCTTTTCATGCTACACTAGCTAAGAAGAACACAGATTTTTGTTGGAAAACCCAAACAGGAGAAGCACCTTCTGGGTTAAAAGCATAGAGCTCAGCTTTGCCCACTCTACATCTATTCAAAAAACTTAAATCTCAGACTTTAAAGAAGAAAACAAAAAACCATTAAAATGGCCGGCATTCCTGCACAAACATTTCTGGCTCAAATTAATACTCTGGCAGCATTTAAGGACAAGGTCTTCCTATTCTTCACAGCAGTTCTTCTGCGTGAAACTAAGAACAAGTGAGTATTTGACTTATGAACAGGAACATCTTTTAATTATCCTTTGTTCACACAGAACTCAGATACGAAACCAGCAGCTGCAACTCTATTTGTAAGCAGACCAAGTTAAGCAGTTCACAAGCAGTACTTCCCCTTACTCCCAGTGTCTCTAAAGGCTTCAAACTGACTCAGAAAAATAAATCAAAGAGCTTGCAAATACCAAAATTTCCCACCCACTGAATATATTTTCAGCACCAATATTGCAAACTGAATTCTATTTTCTAAGAACTTGTTATATTTAAATACTTCACAGATATTTGATTTCTTCTATTTTTAAATGACCATCCAACAGACTTGTCAGCAAATTACTGTGGAGAAAGAAAGGAAAGGAATGGAAAAGGAGATCCAACACAGAAATATTACCTGCCATCTGGAGGGGTTTAACAAATTATACAGACTCATGATATTTGCACCCAGAGCTCACTTGAACGAATTACTTTAAAACCATGTCCATCCATATGCATTCAGTAAGTTCCAGCTGATAATAAGAACCCCACAAAGAAAAATTAAAATATAAAAAAATATTATCCTAGATCTAAATTTCTTATATCCTACAAAGTCCTGATGCTTCACTATTAAGGTGAACTACATATATTAGATTGGAAGATGCTAAGGGAAATTGTAGACAACTAATTATCGACCTGCTGACAGACAATAGAGAATAGAAATTTTCAGTTCCTTGAAGCTGAAAAATAAAGCTCAAATTCTAACTAAGAAATTAGATAAAAGAATGTAAAAGTAGACATACAGGATGCTAAACTAGTAGCTGGAACCAGTGGATAAACAGATAAGGAGGAACGTAAGTGGTTTTTGTGGCAAAGTTACGTAACAAACAATAGCGCATGACCTAAGGGAAGTTCAAGGCAGTCATTACAACACTGGGGGCACCCAGTGAATATGACTGACCAGAGATCCCTATGGACAGGCCTCTAGGATCACAAAAGGACTTCCAGTAGGAGGCAGATGCATGCAAATTAGTTCTAGGAAAGGTGATGTTTATGTATTACCTAGAAGTATGCTGTAATGAATATGTATGATTATGATGGAATAAATACCCTGTTGTAAAGTTTCATGACACACATTCAATTAGAGGAAAAAGCCTCTGAATGTGTCCAGACCTGCAATAAAGAATGCCTGCTTTCTAATACCTCAAATTGTGTTAGAAGTTCATTCTTAGCCAACTTCAGTGCCAATGCAGCTTTTTTATCATAAATATGTTTGGGGAAACATTTTGTTACAACAGGCAGGACCTGACTAGAAGTCACAGCATTTCTTTTACTTGTCTTATAAATTTGGCGCAAGACAACAAAAGAGTTACCTGATCTGTATAAACAGAAACACCCACGTATTTCCATTTATTAAATCACACACATGGAATGAGTGCTTAACTAGGAATATAAGTAAAAACTTTACAAGGGGAAAATCCAAATACAAATCTCAGAATTTCTTCATTTTCACACCTTGTAGCAATGGGGAACAAAGTGGCATGGATCCCCTTATGCATCCAAAGCAGATCACTTTATTGCAGAAATTGCCACTTTTTTATACCTTTATACCACCAGACATAACCAAAACTCAACAGAAGAGGTGCACCCATTGGCAGCTCAGCTGCAGTGCTGCTGTCCATGCGTCCCATCACGCAATCAGCTTCCCATTTATATGCTGTCCACACGTCTAGCCTGCAGCTGTGCCTTTCCCACAGGGCCTTCTGTTGAGCATAAGCCTTAACAACTTTAACAAATATAACCCCATATTCCACATCTCCCCCTTCCATTTTTTTAAGCAATGAGAACCTACTTAGAAAAACCTAAATAACTCCTAAAACATTAATAACAGTAACAGTAATAATAACTGTAACAACTTTTCAAAAACTGTAACATATGCCTATAACATAGCAACTACATACACACGGGACAAGGACTGTGCAACAAAAGGTCACAAACACCATGATGGAACCCACGCCACATGGTGACCTGTGGAAACACAGGCATATCCTTCTCCCCATGTTAGGAAGTCCAGGGGTCCTTCCCATTGCCTGGTTGGTCCTTCACCATTACTGGAGGTCTTAGACGAGTGTTTGTGCCTAAGGAATACTGTTTCTCACATGCCGTCTGTCCAATCTCATCCCGATTTTAAAAACTGAGGGCTTTAGCCAGTCTGTCGTGAGGGCACCCCAACTGCTCCTCCTTCTGTTTTTCAGTCATGTTTATTAGGGTTCTATGGACACGCTCGACAATAGCGTGCCCTGTGGGAGAGTGCGGAATGTCCTTATGGGTTGACACACCCCATTGCTGCAAGAAGCTATGAGCTCACTCCGAGATATAGAAAGGTCCATTGTCCATCTTGATGGTGTTAGGAAGGTCCAGAGTGGCAAAACAGGTAAGCCAGCACCGGATAGCACCATAGGCCTTCTCTCTGGTGTGAGCAGCTGCCATTAGGAAATGGGAATAGATGACAATAGATACATGAACATATTTTAAGTGACTAAACTCTGCAATATGGGTGACATCAGTTTGCCAAATGGAGTTAGCAGTCAAACCTCGGGTGTTAGTGCCTTCTGCTAAAGGAGCAGGAGCAACCCCACAACAGGAAGGACAAGACAACAGGATATCATAAGCTTGTGAGGAAGTTAATCGAAACTGCTTGGAAAGAGAGCGAGCATTCTGGTGGGAAAAGTCATGGGATAACTGGGCTTGTACTAAAGTATTTGGCACCACCCCTGTCATCACAGTGATATCTGCATAGTTGCTACCTTCTGCATTTAGGGCCAGGTAAACCTGTGTGGGAGTAAACTTGTAACTCATAAAAATCTTCCTGACAGCTGTTAATCAAGGTCCACAATGTTCTCAACTCTGTAAACAAAAAATGGCTATTAATATGTTTTAAATAGAAAGATTCTAAATGGGATACCATATTGGCAGCATATGATGAATCAGTTACAGTGTTAAGTGGTTAGAAATTATGGCAAGGTACACAGATTTATCAGGATCCCACCTCCAATTTTGTCGGTTCTGGAGGCAAAGTCCAGCACTGCACTGCCTGTGGCTGTAGACAGGAGCTCACTTGCCAGTATTTTGCCCCACATTTTTTGATTCTCCAGTTCACACGGGCTCACCCCCTGCCAGAAGTTTCCCGCTTATATAACCCTCCCTTTTACAGGGTACCATGAACAGCAGTCAGTGGCCTAATGCTTCCCTCTTCCACACCAGGGACAATCTCTTGGTGGTATCTTTATCTTGCCCCTTTGTTGAAAGCAATCCCTTTTAAAATCACCCATTGAACCACTTTAGAACAACCTCCCATCCATGTGTTCAGAATCTGGAAGTGAGCTGCTAAAGCCATGGCCATAGAGTTACTACAATGAGTGGTAGCACTCATATTTTTGCATGCCCCAACCATATCTGCTGTGTCACAAGTGTGTGGGTTACAAACAGCGAGCAATGCTTTTCTACAGTCTTCATTTGCGTTTATGAAAGCAAGCTGCTGCAACAGAATAGCTCTGGCCTCATTGTTATCAACTTGCTGGGAGAGCGCAGCTTGCAGTCTGCCCAGAAACTGCACAAATGGCTCTGCTAGACCCTATAAAGTCTTAGTGAAAGACATGTTAGAATCCATACCCATCCCCAGGAATTGCTGCAGGGCTTGCAGCAGGTGGTGATATCATACACATCACGTGGATAGCCTGCCTGCACTGCAGGGACTGCATAAGGGCCCCTCTCTGGTCAGCTGCATGACAACAATTGGTGGGTTTCCATCTTGCAGCACTTCCACCTGGGTGGTACACAGCTCACGGTAATCAGTGAGCCAGACTGAGAACTGTGTCACTGTTAACATCATTCTCATTATGCTTTTCCAGTCATGAGGTATGAGGACATACGCAGTACCTATGGACTCTAGGTAACTTAGGACATGACAGGAAGATATGCCACTTTCCTTTAGTAGCATCCTCAGTTCTTTAATTACTTTATAGCCTAGTTCTCTGTAATCCAGGTATTGGTTTGGCGCATATAAAACTGGACAGGCAGTAATGACTGCTTTCCCCCACTGCAGCTTCCCTCCACTTCTGCCAGAGCTGGGTTACAACATAATGATTCTGGGCAAGAACTAAGTCCAATGCCTGCTTGTGGTGAGGGAATTCCACATTGAGGGGACCAACTGCGGAAGGATTTTATCAGGGTAAGGCAATTCTGCAGGGCATGGGTTAACCTAGCCTGATGCATCGGATAGGGGTCCTGGTGGCACTGTGAGGGCTCAGAGGAATTGACTTCTGAAGCCATGTAATGGCTGACATTCCTGCAGCTTCCTTTAATGGCTGCCATGACTGTCCCCATGTAGGGAAGTGCCTGCAAACTTCGGCATCACCCTCCTTGGTGATATCAAAAAGTTTCTGCCCTACCGCTTGCCAGGCTGCTGATTGAAGAAGCCCACTAATGGGAAAATCTTTAACGTGATTGGACACCAAGCCAGCAGGGTGCTTAATATCACATCAGCAATATTAACAGTTTGCTGATATAGGAGCCCCCATAACAGGTCCAAGCTCCTGCTTTTTTCCAGAGGCATTCCACCTCCCATTCTGCTTCCACTGGTTACTCACGTGATGGGTCAGGTGCGCACACTTGAGCTCTTTCCCAGACTCTTCCTGGTCAGACAATCCCTTAACCCAGTGGAAGTTGCCACCGGAGTGGTGCACAGCCTTCACCACATTTTATAGGTCCTGATTCAGGCCAGCCATTTGTAGCAATGGGGAACAAAGTGGCATGAAGCCCCTTATGCATCCAAGGGAGATCACTTTATTGCAGAAATTGTCACCTTTTTATATCTTTAATCTCCACCAGACATAACCAAAACTCAACAGAAGAGGTGCACCCATTGGCAGCTCAGCTGCAGTGCTGCTGTCCATGCATCCCATCACTCAGTCAGCTTCCCATTCATATGCTGTCCACACGTCTAGCCTGCAGCTGTGCCTTTCCCATAAGGACTTCTAGTGAGTATAACAACTCACAAATATAACCACATACTCCCCACTTACCTATATTACTTTTACAAATAAATTTTTAATGTTTTAATAAATTTTTAAATGTTCAAAACAAATGTCCACAGACTGCACTTAAAAATAATCTACACACAAAATTCAAATCATTTGCACTATGGACAGGCCTCTATATTTTCCTTCATCACTTTATGAATATATCATAAAGGTGATGTTACACATCCATGTATACAAGCAACTCCATGCTACATTTATGTAAATTCTGTTACCTTTTTCTCCTTCAGCTTTCAAGAGTTGCTCATTCAATTTAGATGCTACCAAAAAAAAAATTTTACTGCAGTAAATATCCAACAAAGGTATTCTTAAAGTAAACTCGTGTCAGTTGAAAGCCAAGACAAGAAAAGAGAGTAAAAATTTTTGATTATTGGAAGTTTTTCTTCATATTTGTGGCAATTAACACACAGAAACATAGCTGCATTATGTCCAATCCTATGCCATTTATAAAAGCAGATGTGAAACTGACTGTTGCAAACAGTCTTAAGATTAAAATGTTATAGATTCAGATAGTCTAATACCTCTGCTACATGCCACTTTTATTCACTTTTTCCAAAAGCAAATGGGAAAAAGTTCTTTACCATGTAATAGCTATTTTTGCCATGTGTTGCGCACACGTATTCTATTTCCAGCACACTAACACCAAGCACACGAGATCAGATTATTTTTGCCAGCATGTTTTCTCTGCCAAGGATATAAACGGCTAAGCAGGCTCAGTTCCATCACCAATAAAGAAATTAGGTGCCACAGGCACTTAGTACTCCACAGAGAAGTGTTACTTAACTCATACAGTGTACTGTGACAATCTGCCTCAGAAAACTGTGAAGAAAACTAGCATCCTTTCTTCACAAATCAAATTACAAATATCTACAGATGTGAAATGAGCATTTCAAATGGAAGTGACTACTCAATTTGACTTAATATTTATGGAAGAGATCTGGACTTTAGACATTGAAGTGGAAAGTCAAATGTTCAGAAGTACATAAGAGAAACTAAGAGGAATTAAGTTCCTTATCTAAGAACAAATGCATTTACCAGGGCCTTGCCAAATTTATCTTATCAATTTAGTACGATCAGGGCTAATCAATAATCTGTAACTTCCTGTTTGATTTTCACATTGTTTTAGTCCCTTCAAAACCACAAAGTTTTAAACCATTTTATATGGCTCATAGATGAGCGAGTTTAAGTTCTGAAAAAAAAAACTAGTCCATGAGCATGCTATTGCTCTCTTTTTACTAAGATTTGAACAGTGAAAATTACATTAACTAAAATAGCTAGCCTCCACCATAATCATATCAAAATGGCTCTTGTGTCATGAAATCAAGCATTGTTTAGGCTGAAAAAGACTTTAAAGATCATCAAGTCCAACCATTTACCTCGTCCATGTCCCTAAGTGCCAAATCTACACATCTTTTAAATACCTTCAGGGATCTTGCTGGACTCAACGAATTTGCTCAACACTGCTACTAACCTATTACAATCGACAAACCATGAACAACATGCTATTACAAAAAGACAGAATTCTACCTAATACCATCCTCTGTGTTTTCAGGGCAATAATATAAAACTCTACTTCAAAATATGCAAAGTTGTCTTGGAAACCTAAAAATGTATTTATTACAGAGAGTGCAAGCTATTTGGAAAGATAAGTTCCTGGATTGTCTTAATGCCAGTTATGATACTAACCAAGCTCTCAAGAGATCTGAAAAAAAAAAAAAAGGAAAAAAAAGTGAAGATTTAAATGTTTTCATTCTTAAATATAGACAACTTTTTCTCCATTCCAAGATTTGAAGTTAAAGCCTTAAAGCAAAACCACATTGTTGATGAGGGTCTATGAAGAAAGACAGTCAAACTGCATTTTGTACAATTTAATACCTAAAATTCTAAGGTGCTGCAACTCCAGCAAGAAAATTTCAAGCAAAAATGCAACGTGTAAAGTGGTGAGAATAACAATATCCATAAATCATCTCTCAGAGTTTTGCTAACTGCTAACCATGAAGGGTTAGAAGTACAGAAATAATCTTTTTCCAAAAGGGTTTCTACGAGTAGAGTGCTAATGGTACTTCTGGATTAAAAATAGCTAAGGAGCATCTCCCTAAATACTAAGTTCTTTATTAGGAATTCACCACTGTATTCTGAAAATAGAATGGAGAAAAAGAATAACCCTCTAGAGCTGCAACACCTGTCAGAACAGGCTTAAAGTGACTTCAAGCATCCCTCCATCAAAGCTAAAAAGGAGTACAGTAGCATTATAGCAATGTTGGTATTCATTACCATACAGGACATTTTTTGGAACTAATTCAACTAACGACTCCAGATTTCATTTTTCATGTCATACAAAGCCATAGTTTTGTACTGCTTGACTCTGGATAGCAGGTAAGCCCCCACCTAGTTGCTTTCTCACTGCACAGCAAGATGGAGAAGTTAAAAGAACCACAAAAGCACTGGGGAGGGAGATGGGGACCATCCTGCAGGTTGAGATAAAGGCAGTTTAGTAAGTACAAGGGGGAAAAAAGAAGAAAACAAATTATGCAGAAGCAGTCATTGCCCACCAGCAGACCAATGTCTCTCCAGTCCTGAGCAAGGTCTACTTTGGAAGAACAACTACACAATTCTACTGCTGAGCATGTCCTATGTTACTGAATATTCCCCCCGCTTAATTCACATCAGCCATGCCAGCTGTGCCCTGTCCCAGCCTCTTTCTTATCCTCAGCTGACTGACTGGCACAGTGAGAGGCACAGAGGACCTTGATGCTGTGCAAGCACTATTCATTGACAACCATGAAATACTGGTTTCTTTTCAACACTGTTCTGATCACCAATCTAAAACACAGCACCATATGGGCTGCTACATGGGAAATGAACTCTAAACCAGACATGCCAGTTCAAATTTTAAAGATAAAACCACTAGTAATGAATGCATTTATTAGTACACACATCAACCACAGAGGAAAAAACTCAGATATTTCAAAATAGCTACAGAAAGGTACAGAAATCTGAAAGTTGATACATACAAGGATATCAGAGGACTCATGTGAACTGCCCTGTGACTTAAATGAGCCTAAAGATACCAATGATGACTACACAGTTATTCCTGTAGGTTTAGATATTAAGTCAACAGTTATCTAGCTTTAATACTCATGCAGGACATAGACCATAGTTTGCTTAAAGATGAAAAATTACACCATACTAATGATTTTCTGAATAGGAGAATTTCAAGAAGACTTTCTTTACTTCCATGGAAACAATACTGTTCAGATAGAGCATCCTGTCCACTACAGTCTACCCTACCAAACCAAAGACTTCAGTTGTACTGAATTCCACAGTCCTCTCACTTTGATCTACATACAAACATCAAAAGCAGTCTGGTGATAGCTATGCAGGTTTCCAGTTAAGCTTTTCTTTACGACAGTCAAGTTCATCTACACATCTCCAACACGTAAGCAATTACAGGAATTTCTTACATAGTGTCATGTATGCCAATAGTCTTCTAATTACACGCTTCAATGATACAAGATAAAAAAGGAAGGGGAAAAAAAGTATGATGCATGTGAGTACCTATACATGAAATTCAATGCAACTCCCAAGCAGTCCTAAGCAGTGCCACAAGCACTATACTTCAAAAGTCAAATCAACTGTAACAACTACATGAAATACAGGAATTCATCGACTCACGCAATCCAGAAAATATGGGTTTGGATAAACCTGATAGAAATAGTATAGAAGTACTTCAAAAATTAAAGGCATTGCACTTGAAGCACATACATAGTCATTAAAGATACATTCCCAAGCAGCAAAAACTGCAACAAGCCAGTGACATCACCAAAGACGTCTGAGGAGCAAATCCCTGACAAGCATATTTTTAAAAGACAAACAAATACAGAGGAAAACCATTTCTGATTATTATCTAAATATTTACATAAAATATTTTAAATATTTTATATCCAGAAAATACAGCCTCTTTGTAAGAGCAAATGGGAAAACAAATTGTCAAACTATCTAGGGATATCCACTGCAGAACACAGTTTTCCCTATATAAAATATTCTGCATCATCTGGGATCTTTTCCATTTTAATTTAGTCTGTTTTGGTATATCCACTCTCGAAAAAATTTCACTGTTTGAAGACTCATTATAATATTATAAGTAAGGTCTGTATGTGTGTTTGTTCTAGATAGTCAGGTGAGGTACCCCAGTGAGGTACCTTTCATTGGTTCATAATCTTCAAGATGTCACTTTTATTTAAATGTTGGGATAGGCTGAAGTTGCATATTCCAGATACTTACTGTTCCTACCTGTGTCAAGCTTGGACAACAAGTAACTATAAATGTCTACTCTGGAGACTTCTGTATCACTTCTTTAACAATCCAAAAGATCTAGAGCATTGCATCAATTTCAAGCATCTGAAAAAACTTCAGAAGTTCTCCAGCTGTTCAGGATGGTACCTGATTTACTTATTTGTAAGCTCTATGGTTATATTTATTTTCATCCATTAAACGATTTTCAGTCATTTGGTTATAAAAGTCATAGGTCTAAAGTTAGACTCCAATCCTCTATTTACCATTATAAAAAGCAAGTTACACCTCCAAAATTTTTACTCAACATAATATAAATGAGATGTAGGAAGGGAACTCAAAAACAGCCAACTGTTTCCTTCAGACATTTGTCTCCCCAGGTTTTCTGTACCACCACTCAGAGGATACCCTGAGCATGACTCTGACTGCCATACACAGAATCCAAACAAATAAATTTCTCTTATCACCAGTATATTTATTTGTAACTACTTCTCCAGACATAACAAATTACTTCGTACCTAATATTTCAATTTAACAATTTTAGGCATTCAATTTGATCAATTTTCCCACGCTTTTATAATTTTTAATGGCTTTGGGAAAGTCATTCCCTTTCTTGTTATCCTCCTCTGGATAAAGAACTAACCAAATAACACTACCCCAGAAATATATCTTTTACCTAGAAATTAGTATTTTTAATATTTTAGGTGGCTTTCACTGGAAAGAATATTTCCAGAAAAATACCACATTAATTGTGTGCATTTATTGTAATGGACTAAAAGCCTAAGTCTTTTACTAAACTACTCTAACAGAAAAATGTTAACTACTAAGCAGAACTAAACTACTAAAACAGAAAAATTTCTAAAAATTTTTTTAAACAGCAGATAAAACAATATCCTCACTATGTTCTCCAATAGTCAAAGATATACTCTAATCCTGCTTGTATACTTCCCAGAACACAGAAGCCCGCTCAGTGACACCAAATATAGGATAGCCTCTGCTGCTCAAAATGAGTTCTAAAGACAGATATCCATCACATAAAATAATCCCACATTTCCAGTAACTGAAGTAGGTGTGGTATTTCCACATAACTGTATTACAGAGTTCAGCCTCTGGTAAATATTATACTAGCAAAGTACTAGTTTGATCAATCAAATTTGGTAACTGTCTACAAAATGTGGATTCAGTTTGGCAAAGCTCACCACACAACTAGAGAACCAATTCAGGCAGATTTGGATCTTTTTAGTCAACTTCAAGTAATAGCACAGATCTCAAGTTGCAGATTGAGGAAGAAGAAAGAACAATGCTAGTATCATTGGAAAAAATAAACCTTTACATTTCCTTTTTTTTTTAGGTGTCACAAGCTACAGAAGAGAAGGAATAGTGAGACGTTCTACTTCATCAGCTTGAAAAATCAAATCTCAAAATTTCATCAACCAAGGAAAAATGCTGCTAAAAAGATAACTCTAGCTGGAGCTCATAATTTATCTTTCACTAATGGCCTGATCTTAAATTTGCTTTTTGATTTTGAGTGCACAAATCACAGTAAGCTATGGTCTACAGCTCATTCAAGACCAAAAAAGGAAGAAAAATGCCATGGAAATATCCACAACTAGCATTATAGCTAAATACATCCAATTACCAGAAACTTTTTTTTTTTTATTTAGTTGTATGCTGTGGTAATATTAGTTATAAATTAAGTTGTCTCTACTGCCACTAGACCTTTAGAAATATTTGACACAGGAGACAAATACATGGTGGTTGAAAGTACTTTCAATTCAAATTGCCTCTATTCAGTGAAACAACAAATACATTGAATTCCAGTTAGACAGAAATATTTTTATAAATTGCTCCTGATACTAAAGGAGTAACTAAACTGAAGTTGTCATTAGAGAACTTCAAAACTAGAGAAGAACACACAATATTTCATACACAAGTCTTCAGAGCACACAATGTAGGAAGAGTGAGTCATCTAAACAGATGCCATACACAAGTCTTAAGAAAAAAATCCTGCACCTTAAGTAAGGGATGGAAAAAAGAACCAAGTAGTTACAGATTTAGTCTTTTCTCTTGAAGTTATTCCACTTTAACTTCTGTCCCATACTTATTACACAGCTCTGGTCACTACTCACTCAACTGGAGAGAAATCTTCCTGACTGCTTTTATTTTAGACCATTTTTTACACAAGTTCCTCTGAGACTTTATATAACCAATCCACACTCATTCATAGCTCTTCAAGAATAAAGACCTTACCTCAATCTTTCTTTGAAAAATCGATAATAACTGGATGTGGTAGGTTAACTTAGGCTCTCCTCAGTAAAATAGGGAAGAAAATAAAATTAAAAGCTCACAGATCAAGAAGAAGACAGGGAGATCACTCACTTGCTACCACCATGCGCAAAACAATCTGGACTTCGGAAAGATAAATTTAATTTATTGCAAATAAAAGACAGATAGTGAAAAACAAAAACCAAAATAAATCCATCTTCCCCCCACCATTTCTTCTTGCTTTTTTCCTGGCTTAACCTTATTACTAACTTTCGCACCTCTCCCCAGTGCTGTGCAGAGCAAAAGGGAGGGGGAAGAGCACCTGCAATTAAACCATAATACTTCATCCCTGCCACTCTTTCCTCCTCACTCTTTTTCCCTGCTCCAGCATAGAATCCCTCCCACACAACAGTCATTCCCAGGACTTCCCACGGGAGACACAGTGCTTCCTTTCCACAGGGCACAGTTCTTTAAAAACAGACTTCTTCAGCATGGGTCCCCCCTGGGCCACAACTGCCAGAACATCTGATCCTGTATAGGCTGCTCTCCACAGACAACTCTGCCAGGAACCTGCTCCTGACTGGGCTCTTCATGGGCTGCAGCTTCCATCATGGTGTGTCCACCTGCTTCAGCATGAGGTTCCTCATGGCCTGCAGTGTGGGTATCTGCTCCAGATTGGTTCTCCATGAGCTCCAGGGTGACCATCTGCTTTGACATGGTCTTGTCCTTGAGCTGCAAGGGAATCTCTCCTTTGGGAGCACCTCCTTCCCTTCCTTGCTACTGATGGGGGTCTGCAGGGCTGTTCCTCTTGCATTTTTTTATCACTTCTCTCTCATGGCTGCTGCACATGGTTCTTTAAAATTTTAAATATATATGTTATCACAGAGGTGCCACCAGCATCTCTTAAAGACTCAGCATTAGACAATCATGGGTCTGTTTTGGAGCTGGCTGCAGCTTGCTCTGTTGAGTACCAAGATAGCTCCTGGTCTCAGAGAGATTAATGTGAATGTGAACTAAATACATTGGTTTAAAAGCTCCATTCCCAACTAGAGAAAAACTTTCAGAAAGCTGAACAAACGAAAACCAAATTCTATCATTTTCTCAAGTAAGGTATTGCATCAACCAATGAGAAGACAGACAAGTGATTCTTAGCTTAAAATTTCCTAGTTGATTAGACGCTGATTTGAAGACTGCACTGTTAAGTCCCACCCAATTTCCTACCATATTCCTTGTGCCTGTTTTCTCATCAGGAGTGGATCAGCCTTTTGCAAATTAAAATAAATGAATATAGTTAGATTTTCATATTCTTACTGAAAAACCTCCTGGAAAACTCATTTTTGCTTTTTTTGGCTCTGAAAAATCCACTGTCATTCCAATTTCTTCTGAAATTTAGTATGTGTTGTCAGGGTAGGAGGCAGAAGAGCATTTGGAGTTAGATGACTAAGGTACTTCCAAAGGAAAGATATTTTAACCAGTTTTTCTTACTGGGATTTTTTTCTGTATATAGACCAGAGGATCAAACCACCACCCTAGCTGCACTCTTTACTGGCTCAGTTGTTCAACATGTGCTCCAAAAAATCATGACAGTAATTAGTCATTCCAGAAAGACCATATCAAAATTAAGAAGCAAAATCATCTACATTGGACAAATGCAGACGGTAGAATCCAAATATAACACACATTCACAAGACAGAGCTGCCACATGGCTGACCAACCTAATGCATTTCATGTCACTGATGTTGCTAAAGGGGAAATGCTACTGTTTTTAAGCTTAACAGTCTACAAACAGCTAACAGCACTCGGAGTCTGAACACTGGTGAATGCTTGGAATGAGAAAGAGGAAAGAACCTAGACACAATCTACATCGTAAGGCATTTTTGGAGGGAATGAAAGGTACGTGCTCCAACAGAAATATTCAGAAGACACTAAAACATTTTCATTTGTGATCTGAATGCTCAAGAGGGAAGAGTGGAGTAATACACAAAATCTCTTCTCAGTTTCTGGTGCAGGAGCTGAAATCTGGAGAACCAAATATGGTCTGGGAAAGTATACACTCCTCCTTGCTTGCTTAACAGAGACTGCAAAGAAAAAAGGAGACTACACCCACAGTAATACCTCTCAACTACTTTTGCTAGTTCTATAAAAATAAGAGTAGGTCAAGTATTTGAGTGCTATTATGAAACTCCTCTACTCCTCCATATCAAAACCTCATAAACAAACAAGTCTTCAAGGATCTGCTCTACCAGGCTTGTCTGCTTCATAAACTTCTGCCAGAAAAACTGCACCAGCTGGAAGTGGCAGCCGGGAATTAGACTCATTTAGCCAATTCAACCCTGCTGCAAACAAAATTCTGATGCAGACAAATTATGCCAACAGGAAAAGCATTTGTGTTGGCTTTACTCACACCACAGATTCAAATGGTGATTTTTTCCGGCACAGAGATTTCTTCTGCTTTTCCAAGAAATGACTTTATTGGCCAAGCTGCAGTAACTTTTAGGTCAAGGTGGTTTAAAGAGCTCAAATACCTACATTTTTCAAACTGTCTTGAAAGCCTGTTACAACAAGTGCAAAAAGTTAACTGTCAATATTCTGATACGTCTCAAAGATTTTTGAAATAAGGCCTCCAAAGAACATTTTTCAAATATGCCAAGTAAAAATTGTTCCAAAGCTTGCTCTCCTTGTATGCACACATATAAAAAACAAATAATCCATCAGCCTCACAACCTCTATTTCATATAGTCCAGCTCACTTTGAAAAAATAGTGAAGAGAGACTGTTCTAAACACACCCTAAACACAGTCACCACAAAAACCTCAAAAAGTTACATCAGAAAGCTCTCCTAACTCTACCAGGCAAATAAAAATTCAGAAGCAGTGCATGCCTCTAGTCCTTTTCTCCTTTATGAGACAGCAGTATTTTGTTCTGCGTATCAGCAGAGGAGGGACGGCTGCAGGGAAACTGACAACTCAAGTAAATTTTTAAGAGAAATGAACTCTCACTGAACTTGGACAGTAAGAGTTAAGCAACTGTCCTGGTTGCTGAGGCACCAGAGGTACTACTCTGAATGGTAAAACAGTAGCAAGCAGTTTTATTTATTCATGAGCTGTAAACTGAACCAATGGACTATGGACCAGTAAGTTACTACCTGAGACAAATACATAAAGAATATGGTTTTTTAATGACTTCTTAACAAGACACGGAAAGAGGGCTGGAGGAACATGACAGTACCAAGAAAAACAACAATACAAGGAACAGCAAGCAAAGAGGTAGAAGGAAAACAATATAATCAGAATCTGTTTATTTAATCACTACAACCATCAACACATAAAACTTTTTAAAAAGGAAATAGTTTTCAATAGTAAAACATAGAATAATCCCTATCTTACATCATCAAACACACTGACAAGAGTGGATGAGATGGAAAAAAATAGAAGAAAGCAGGAGACCTAGAACAATGCAGCAGTCTACAGCTTCAGCCAACACATACCCAAAGGTAACATTTTAGAAGTTCTAAACTAATAGTTTAGAACTAGAAGTTCTAAAAATATTATCTTAGCTTTTATTCAAAGCCTTAGAAAATTGAACAACAAAAGCTTTAAGGTGCAATATTAGCTTGTTCAATTCTTTGGACCAAAGCCATTCTCAAATGCTCTCTGAAAACAAAAAAAAAATAGTACTCTTAAACAATGTATTTTATTTGTACCTTTTTTCCAACCTCATGTAGTTAAAATCAGAAGGTCTAAGATTGTCTGCAGAATTATCCTGATTCAGCAGTGAGGTTGGATGAAATTACCTAACTGAAGTCTCTTCCAACCTTTCCCATTCTGCAAATACACAAAATTGGATTTTCCAACAACTTGTGGATAGTGCCTCCTCTCTTCCTCACGGAACAGTATCACCCAACGCTATCACGCATACTTACTTCTAGAAATACTTTGAAGATTAAAAAAGCCTAAAAATCTGCTCACAAAAAGTACCTCAGCAATATCACTAACAGACATATGTTAAAATTATATTAATAACGAAAAAATCAAACTATTCAAACTGTCTATGTGAATGTAATTTCCCTTGTGTGAACAAAGCACAGCCCATGATTACTTGATCACAGACACTGTACCATGGGACACTTGCCTTATTCCATGCGTAAACCTATGACTTCCTCAAGAATGGAACATTGTCAGGAAATTAAAAGATCTCTGTACAGACTCGCTTTGCTTTGCATACCTTTAGAATGGTGCAAGGACACAGCCTCGACTTACATAGGCCAGGACTGGTCATACATGTTCACTCCAGAAAGGCCAATACTTTTTTGGTTTCAGATGTAGAAAGAAAGGATCCAAGGAGTGCCAGAGCACTTCTAATGGAAGTACAAGAAGACCTCATAGACATAACTACTCATAAACATAGTCTATGCATAATCATAGACATCCTTAACTCCAGACATTCAAGGATTTGACTTCTGAGTGTCCCTTTTAATCAATGCTAGAGCATTAACAAGGAACTTTCTGCACCCATGGATGTATAAAGCACTAAAGAGGAGACACAAAGAGAGGAGTAGGTAAAGACTCAACTTTTTATCCAGAAATGAAAGGATATGATTTCTGGTACATCTCTTACATTCTTTTATACAATTCCATTTTTGTCCCCCGCTGATTTCACTGTGTGAAAACACCATAATTAGAAATCATACCCAAATCTACATCAGCCATCAACAGAGTTTAAATATTTTAATCATTCACACTGTTACTTTCAGAAAAATGGTAGGATGTCGTGTTTTGTTGATTAGGCCTTAGAAGGAAACAAGACACTTGGCTTGTGGCTTTCACAGATATTTGTTGATAGCTAAGGAATGGCAGGATTTAATGATCTTGGACTTCATTCCACACATAAAAGGGAACTACATTCTAGGACAAAGTTTCCCAATATGCGGTCTGTAAAACATCAGATGGTTGTCCAAAAAATAATCATAAAAGTGTATTTTTAAAAACATACATTCCCACACATTAACAAGAAAACATTATTGAGGAAATACAAAAAAAACCCAAAACATTCCAGGTTTAGCCTAACTAAATAGCACTATAAGGCATAAGAAAATGTGACATTTCACAAAATGATCCTTGCATTTTTAAGGAAATTAAATGTTCTTGAAGCAACATATTCTTCTTTAACATTTAAGTTCAAAAACACTTTCTTCTGTTCTACTGAATTTCCTGAGTCCCCTCCAGAAACTGCCTTCTTACACCCCGTATGTTCCTCTTTTCATCTTACTTCCCTAAGCTGTTTTTTCCAGATTTCACCATGCTTCTTCTATTATCGTTCTCTTTGGAGATACCCATTGAAGTCACCTATCACTAAAGCAATCCATCCATCCATCCATCCATCCATCCATCCATCCATCCATCCATCCATCCATCCATCCACTGTGCAATTTTTGCCAACTTTCATTAACAAACTCTGCCTCAGGTATCCTGTTTCAGTCTAAATTTCAGTTACCACTGTTGGAACATCCTTAACTTCACTTGTTCAGCTCCAGGAACCTCCTGTCTTAGGATGCTTGTTTTACTTTTTTAAAATTATAGACACCTAGTTCACACCCTTTCTCTACTCCCTGGATTAGGATCCAGATATAGCTACCCAGCCCTCGTCTTTCACAGTCTTTTCAGGATTAATTTTCCTCCTTAATGTCCTTGTATCTTCTCTATTGTTATATGTTTATATATACTCTGAACTGCTTGGTTTTCTAAGCCAGACAAACAAGCAGCAATGACTATGTTAAATCTTTATACCAAAACAGCTCAGAAGAGACAGCTAACAAAGAATACTGGAGGCGTACTTGGCACTCATAAGCACAATAACAGTAGCATACCTGAGATACACTCCCTCAAAATTAGTATTTTTGCTCTTTTATTTCCAATATACCACTAGTACAAAATTCAAGAATGCCAAACAAAAAAACTACATTAAAAAAAATCCAACAGCAATCTTTTTATTTCAACTACATAACATTTAACTTGGAACACAATTTGCATGTGTTGCTCTGATGCTTCATTCTTCATCAATTTAAAAACTGCAGGTTTTTTTCTGAGATGACTAAAACTTAAAACTTCCTGATTTAAAATAAGATACAATTTTTAAATTAAATATGCTGATTAATACATACACATTTAACCTGTTTATATGTACTGAATTGATTATTCCCTTTTTTCCACGACAATTATTTTCACAAGTCTTGTAAGTGACAAACTGTTATCTGCATGAGAAAAGGCCTACAAAAAGCAACAAAAAGAATTTTAAACTCAACTAAAAGTGCTTAAGTATGCTACATATTTTAAAAACTGGAAAAACTACTTGGCATTTAAAACTAAACTAATTATGTTATTTGGAGCTATCACATGATCAGAAAAGTAAAATTTCAGAAGTGATCTCCTCTTTCTTGACAGTTCTATTAATGTATTAAAAGAATAAACTGTTTTACTTCTGTTTTCTGTTTCAAATGGATGTAAATTAAATTTGAATAAAGTAAGAACTGGTTGAAACATTTTTAAATAAGCAGACGATTCATTTGATATTCATAAAAGATACTGCTGTATGAATTGATCTTGACATGTCAGCGAATTCTGTTTCCCAGCATCTGGTAGTTGAGAGCTTTTTTTTTTCTGAGCACTTTGGCAAGATGTATGTACTGTTGGGTATGTGGGCTGGGGTGTGTGCTTTTTGTTTTGATTTGTTTTTAATTTGAGGATACATTCAGCCTGCAGTAACATGCATATTAATCATGAAATTTTAAGTTTACATATATTTCTTTAAGTAAAGTTCAAGTTAATGTTTAAAAGACAGGTTTGATACAACTTTCCACAAAGCCTCTTTATATGGCCTCTAAAATTATTTGCACCTTATTCTGACATACTTGCAATTAATCAATTAAACGATTTTTTACCATCATGGTTAAACTATTATATATTTTGAAATACTTTATGACACAGAAAGAATAAATCAAATATTTGATTTGTGTTAGCAATTGAGGAAAATAATTTAAAAATGCTCTGTTTGTTACTGAGATGAATATATGAAAAAGACATGTTTCCTTGGAATCTGGGCTTTTTTTCTTTTTCTTTTTTTTTTTTTTAATGCAGTAAGAGAACATGGATTTCCAGCTTCTCAGGAAAATTAAGTTTGCATACCAGCACAGAATATCCCCGGGACTTCACTCCGGAATACAACAGTTCGTACTTTCTTATCAGATTTCAAAGCATCCACAGCTTTTGACATCTACAGAGAAAAGGAGGAAGTGGAATAACCAAACACTTTTTAAAGTGCTTCATTCCAATACTTCGCCTTTATACTAAAAACTATTCTTTTCACTTACCATTTTTACAAGATTTTTGCTAAGCGCATTCTTGGCATGAGATCTGTTTAATCCAAGCACCACAATTCCTGGAGGGGAAGAAAGATCACATCATTGTTACAATGTAATGAAATATGTATCACCTATGTAAATTATTATTATTTTGAAATTATACAAAAGGCATTGAAGACTGAAAAAAATATGCTAGTGTAATCACTACTGAGTTTCTGAAAGAAAATAAACTATTTATTCTCCTCAAAACCCAACAGAAATTACACTTACTTTAAGAACAAAAACATAGCCCTAACATCTTCATGTAGTAACAGTGCTTACAAAGGTTGAATGTAGAATTTCAAACTGCATGCACACATTTCATGTTTGAGCATGAAGTGCTGACACGCAATCAGGAAAGATGCTTAACTGTAAAGCATGTATTTCCACATTTAGAGAGTCTATCTCCAGAGAATTCTTAAAGCATGAAGTGCTACTAGAGCAAAGACCAGCAACTCCAATACAGGTAAAAGGAAGTCATAAACATAGAAAGAATGCCACCAATGGGAAACACATACTTTTGTTGAAAAAGGAACAAAATCAAACAAAAATTCTCCCCTGAAACACTAAAATCAAGCTCAGTGCTTGGTACATGGTTCCAAAAACACATTCACAGCTCCCTTAGTCCATTTACAGATCAGTTGTCTGACTGATTACCTATGCATTGGTTTGAACGTTGTGGCAGAAACAAAAATTGTCTCTATTTTGCACCCCTCACCTTAACAGGCATGATTACCAAAGAGGAAAATTCTGAAAAGTTTGTTTTGGTAATGCCTAAGTTTACCACAACTGTAGCAACCATTTAGACAATTACTTCCGGAACCCAACACAATGGCCTGAGTTCGAAACTTATCCTGCCCTGGTAACATATTATCAATCAGGACTTTTTATGCAGACAATGCAAGGATAAGGGGGAAAAAAGGACAATGGCAGGACTATGAATGAAAGGCAGAAAGGGAGCTCTGTGTCAAACAAAAATGCCCACAGTATTGCCATCAACCTATGATATGAAAAAACAAAATTCCAAAAACTCAGTGTTTGCCCAGGTGATTACTACTTCACCACTCAACTCTGAATGTACAATCTGTATGTCATCTTGCTCTTGTAGCCTCCCTTGTCATCTCAGTGCATACTGCTTCTTCCATTTTCTGGAAAACCTGTCCTCACTTAGGACTGATCCATTAGTGTTCGAGCTCCCTTCCTCTCCTTCCTCCTGCATATATGTTGCACATACAGGCACACAGGACAAGACTTAAAAGAGCTCCTGCTCCTTCTGCAGTTACCAATTTGAAGACAAAGTCTTCCATTTGCTAGCTACACTCTCAAGATTCAAAAAAAAATAGTGTGCATGCTTTTCTTGCTCTTAAGGTACAGTCAATTGCTAAGCACAGATACCTCCTAAAAGGGGAGGGGAGCCAGATCAACCAAAATGACCTTCATTTCCTTGTTCTACAAACCTGAATTCCCATGTTTATCCCTGTGGCTGGAGATATTCACACAGGACCACCTGCAAAGGTTGTTACTTAGCACTTAGTGTTTGATCTGTTTATATTCTGTTAAGCAAAAAGGAGTGGTGCTGTAGCACATTTTTTTCAGCTGCTACAACTTCTTCTCTAGCAGGAGGATCACTCCGAATTCAAATACTCCATATGTTCAGCACAAGTAAATTAGGCAAAAGTATCATCCCACATTAAAGCATAAAAAAGACCCTTCACCCTGATTTCACTTTGATTTTCAGGCACTACAAATCCCACACTTCAATAAACTAGAGATGCTATTATCCCAAACCATACTTCAGTCAGGAAATAGAGTCCTTTTCAGAAGGACTCTATTATACTTAATGGCAATGACACTTAATGACACTTGAATTTTTCTTCTCCCCACTGGAGCCCAAAGTCTGCTACTCTCCTACCAACAACAGTGTATTCAGAAGAAAGCTCCAGTTAACACTAAAGCACTTGAAAGATTTTTTCCTACAAACGAATGATCCTTGAAGACAAATGATACAAGTCAATTTTTGCATGGCAGTGTCGGATCAAGTAATAAATCTATCATTTCTCCTTCCTTCTACAGAAGTAAAAGATAAAGATGGCACCAACTCAGTTGTTTTCATTTAAGTATAAAAAAAAAATATGAAGCAAGAATGTCAAGAGGAAAAGGATACCTAGAAGATATCCTTGCAAGGGGTACCTAAATATTGCAGTGATACATACACAAAACACACTTAGAGTCACATTTGAATCATTTTTGTTCTGATATGCCATTAATACAAGATCTGAGCATCCTGAGGATGAAGGGACCTTGAAGATCATCTAGTTCCAAGTCCTCTGTAGGGACACTTTGCACTAGACCAAGTTGTCCAGAGGCCTGTCCAATCTGGCCTTGAACACCTCCAGAGACGGGGTATACACAGCTTCTCTGGACAATCAGCTTCAGTCCTTAAGAGTAAAGAATTTCTCCCTAATATCTAAACTAAATCTGCTCTCTTTCAGTTTAAAGTCCCTCTCTATGTTTCTTACAGGCTCCCTTCATAAAATGGAATGTCACAGTAGGCCACCCCGAAGCTTAATGTTCAGGATGAAAAATCTCAATTCCCTCGACTTTTTTCACAGAAAGGTACTCTCTAATCCCTCTAATCATATTCACGGCTCTTCTGGACTCATTCCAGCAGTTCCATGTGCTCCCTGTGCTGGGACCCCAGGGCTGGGTGCAGGGTTCCAGCTGGGGTCTCAGCAGAGCAGAGCAGAGCAGAGGGGCAGAATCCCCTCCCTCCCCTGCTGCCCACTCTGCTTTGGATGCAGCCCAGGACACGTTTGGCTTTCTGGGCTGGGAGTGCCCATGGCTGGGTCGTGTCCAGCCTCTCATCACCAGCACCCCCATGCCCTTCTCACAGGGCTGCTCTCCATCTGTTCATCCCACAGCCTGGGCTGGTACCGGGGGTTGCTTTGACCCAGTTGCATCACCTTGTACTTGGTGTTGTTAAAGTTCACGAGATTTTCATGGGCTCACTTCCTAAGATTGTCCAGGTCCCTCTGGATGGCATCCCATCCTTCAGGTGTGTCAACTGCACCACTCAGCTCGGTGTCATCTAAAAATCTGCTGAAGGTGAACTCAATCCCTTCATCTACATCATCGATGAAGATACTTGTCACTGACATCCATTAGGACCCTGAGCCATTGACCACAACACTCTGGATGCCACCATCCAATCAACTTCTCATCCACTGAACAGTCCATTCATTAAATTCATCTCCCTCCACTTTAGAAAGAAGGATGTTGTGGGAAGCTCTGCAAAAGGCTTTCCAGAAGTCCAGATAAATTACATCTGTAGCCATTCCCTTGATCACTGATGGAGTGAACTCCATCATTCAAGGTCACTGGGCTGGTCAGGCAGGACTTGCCCTTGGTGAAGCCATGCTGGCTGTCTTGAATCACCTCCCTGTCCTCCATGTGCCTTAGCATAGCTTCTAAGAGGATGTGTTCCATGACTCTCCCAGGCACAAAGGTGAGGCTCAGGGGTCACTAGCTCCCAGGCTCCAGGTTTCTGCCTCTTTTAAAGATGGGTACAATGTTTCCGCTTTTCCAGTCATGAGAGACTTGACCTGACTACCGTGACTTTTCAATAATACCTGTTATATTGCCATCTGAAGCATTCAGTCATGATTCATTCTTCCTAGAACACACATATGTGTTTTCCAAAATCCTTTAAAATAAACTGTCTGAAAAATCTACTTGTGAAAGAAAAGATATTAAAAAGTAATCATTAGTAAACGTAAGTAGAAATAAGTAGTAGTAATAGTAATAGTAGTAGTATTTGCTTTGTTCATGTATCTGTATGGTATCAAAAACATGACAGATATACTAAGAAGGAATAAGCATTCAGATAATACTAAACCAAATATTAATGTCATAGTTTTTTCAAGGAGTCATCCCCACATTATTTCTGGGACACGCTTTAGCACATAATGCGTATCTATTAAAAAAACATCTGCATACTGAAAACTAACTTCATCTTAACTGGATAGGCTTTCCAAGAGATGATTCCCAGCATTGTCGAGTATAAGCAGCAATACTCCTGTATACTACTTTCCTAGCCAACCACTAGAGGCAAAGCATATGTAAATGTGCAATATGTTCTCTACTTAGAAGTTGCCCCTGCCAAAGAGAAAGCTGCCTGTGGTATAATTCTAAGTGTTTAAGAGAAAAAATAGCAAAGAAAGTTATATTATAAAAGTTACATTATAAAAATGAAAGTTATATTATAAAATGAAAGCATAGTAAAAGCAGTGTCTTCTACCAAAATAAGGATACATACATATCTGGAAGACAGCTTCAAAAGATCTGTAAATTCCGAGAACCATCCTGGTTTCATAGCATACACTAAATTTAATACTGGAATGAAGCAAAGAGATTAGACACTGGTTTAACTGTTGTTTGTATCAGCACACAGGAAATCTTTTAATAATGTCTTTTATCTCTTTTACCTTGCATATTTTAGAGATCGAAACATTCATCCTCAATGTTTAGCAGAAACAAATTTAAATGGTTACTTAAAAATTAATCTTGTCTTTAAACCAATATTAGTCGGTTTGTCAGAGTTCAAAAGATTCACTATATCTGCATATAAAGTACTTGGAGAATTTTTTAAATTTATTTTATTATTTATTTGCATTAAATATATACACACATCATTTTCCATAATAAAAAATATTTTAAAATGTCCGAATTATGCTTTGAAAAATGGAAGGAGGATCAAAATAAGTTATTTTTAAGCCTGTTTCACTTAACTACTCAGATAAACCAAGGCAGACAAGTGGACTTGGATGTTTATTATTCTAAAGTAGTTTCTTGAGGAAAACAGGAACATATGGTGAATATATCATGCACAATTCATCTTACTCATCTTATCAAGAAGTATTTAAGTGAAAAATCACACAGATGTGTACTAACCACCACTTTTTAAAAGCACCAAAACACTCTTCAAAATCTCATATCTGAGCCTCTTTCATCTCTAAATTCTGATTTAACTTTTTTCTGTGCTTTGTAAATTAGTAGATCTCACCTGCTTAGCCCTGCTTTAAACACAGCACAAGAAACGGAAGTTTTTCCAATTATCAGCTAGCTATCAGTTTCCAAACTCTGAGCAAACAACATTAACCAAGACTGATTCGTTTTTGCCCATTCCACATACAATAAAATTCTAACTGATGAAGACCAAAAGCTGTCTTACTCTAAACTGAACCAAAACTAGCTGGGAAATTTGACCATAGGGATCATTCTAGTGTAAAATCTAAATTCTATAAATATTTTTATGGCATTCCAGTAAGTGACACTGCAACACGGGAATCAACACTAAAAAGATATTTCTCTTAATTGCACCTATAACTTAAAAATAAAAAGCACTAGGTTCATTTAAATTTGTAATGGGATCACTAATGCAATTTGGCTAAGCTCTGAAATGTCAACAGCTGTAATACATTTCAGCTAGTGATGATCAAATAGAATCTCAAATAAAGTAGAAGATATATACCTAATTTTAAAAACCTAACACACTGATAGTCATATTTACTCACAGAAAATTGACACTAAGAGCTTCACATGTTGCAACATGGGCAGAATATACAGTTATTTGTCAATCACATTCTTCAAAAATCTCACACTTTAGTATTCTAGTTCAGGTGTCACATGTGGAAGCTGGAAACCCTTGAGTTAAAATTTCAATAACTAGTCTTTGCAAATATAGTCTCATTTTAGTCCATGTTTAACAACTTCCCAAGACCTGGCGTATGCAAATCCCATGGAAGTGATATGAAGCCAAACAGTTTGCTACTTTGCCCACAGGCAAAGATTTGTCTAGTGCTACAAGACATGCCTATATGTGAGGCAGTGCAGCCAATTTTCCTTCCTCCCCAGTATTCACAACACATCTCTTTCTGAGCAACATGGAAACACTAGGCATGTGCAAGAGCACAACCCTGTCAACAAGCATGTGTGTGCCATAAATGGTAGTCAGAGAACTGGGTCTGACCCTTCATGGAGTCAAGAACGATGTAGCGGGAGGGAGGGATGAGGCCATCGGGGCACCAAAGCAGCATTTGAGAAAGTCTAGTACATGAAATGGTAGATCAAGGAATGGCAGGGTAGAAAAGAGCAAGAAAGACCACAGGAGTGTTTATAGAGCCGGTGTCTTCATTCAGCAGGGATATTACATGCCATAAGCAGATAAATATAGATGAACTTGGAATACAAGGTGAGGAGGAGGGTGTGTGATAGCACTACAGGGAGGAAGCAGAGCCATGTTTCTTTTGCAGAAATGCTGCCTGCTCTCTGTGCTGCTGAAGAAGGCATATGAAGTTTATGCTTCTTTCTGGCCTATTTCTACATCCTTGTACTTATATTTTTGTAACAGTATTTGCTTCTATGTCCTTCTGAAAGAAAATACCAAAGAAAATTCCTTCTGCTTAAGAGAATTCATTAATTAAAAATACAATGATTGAATCCTTCCTTATGATAGTGAAAGTTGCTTTAACATTAGAAATATTATCTCCACATTTTGGGGCATTAGTTTACATATTCAGTAAGAAACACTTTCATAACATTACAAAAACATTGATTCTCACCTGATTCAACAGCTGGAACACACTGCCTAATTCTATGTTTGTTGTGTAATAGAAGTAAAAGTTGAGTGCTATGTAAGACTGTTATATTTTCTACCACTTCTTGGTAAAGCACAAAATAAATAAGGAAAAACACTCTTCTAAGATTTTACAACTCTTCTTTGCTCCTGTCCTGTCTCTTTCTTAACTTAAAATAATCCCAAATAAATCTGAATAGATGTTTTAAACTAATTCCAAGTTCCACGGTTGACTGGAAAAACAGGACTAAAGTAGTGCATTTTAAAGGAAGTGAAAGAGTTCAGAACAAAACTATACGTCAGAAGAAGATGTCAGGATCAGATTACATCATCTTTACTATCAACCTTAAATGAATGCCCTAAGATGAAAGCACAACATGAGTTTTCCCCTGAAAAAGAAAGAATACTCTTCTAAGCCTCATACTAAAATTCAAAGTTACATGTCTGTGTATGTACACAAATCTATGTACAGGCATGCTCAACTCATGGGCATTTGCCTGAACTGGCAGCAGGTCTGAAATAGTTAACATGCTCAAAGATGTAAACTAAACTGTGCATCTCAACACATGGTGGTTCCAAGATATATTCTCCATATAAAGAGATTCATGTGCTGCAGATAATCAAAACCCTATACTATGGCCCTCTCCATAAAAGCAGGTATAACATCATGGCTATAAAAATAAACCCTCAGGAACAGAGTTTGTACTTACTTCTTCTCTATCATTCATAGTCCTGCAGTATCCACAGGATAAGGAAGTGACAAATACCAAAAGAAGTGGAATGCCTCCAGAATCTGGTGAGTACCACATCAGAAGAGGAAGTACAAAGTAACTGTGCTGTGATGCACTGGCTGCAGGTCACTAAAGAGTACAGATTTTCTTTTTTTAACCAGGTAAGTTAAAATAAGACTACTGGTATAGTTGAGTAGAACAAGGTGAGCAGTAGTTGACAACACTAAAAGCAAGGAGGAGGATTAGACAGTTATTAGGAAAGTGGCATCAGATGAGAGAATACTGAAGCCATACCTTCCAGCACAGAAAACATGGATATCAGTTCTATGCCCTTTCCTGTCCCTTGCACACAAGCACAAAACCAATGTCCGAAGCAGAATGATTCTAGAAGTTTGCTGCTAAATTTCATGTTCTCACAATTAGAGTGGCAAACAAATGCCAGCTCAGAGAGATGTACCTTGCAAACACAGTACATACGCTGCAGTACTCTAGAAAAGAAGAGTGATGCTGTTGACACACCTCAAGGACAGGATGCCATCCACAGCAACCTAGACAAGCTTGTGAACTAGGCCCATGGAATTCCCAAGACGTTTAACAAGATCAAGTGCAAGGTGATGCAACAGGGTCAGGACAAGCCCCAGTATTAACCCAGGTTGTGGGATGAACAGGTGGAGAGCAGCCCTGTGAGAAGGACATGACCCAGCCATGGGCACTCCCAGCCCAGAAAGGCAAACGTGTCCTGGGCTGCATCCAAAGCAGTGTGGGCAGCAGGGGAGGGAGGGGATTCTGCCCCTCTGCTCTGCTCTGCTGAGATCCCAGCTGGAACCTTGCACCCAGCTCTGGGGTCTCAGCACAGGAAGGACATGGAACTCCTGGAGCGATCCAGAAGAGGGACATCAGGATGATAAGAATGGGACAACTCTCCTATAAAGAAAAGCTGACAGAATTGGAACTGTTCAGCGTAGAAATGAGAAAGCTTTGAAGTGACCTCATTGCGGCCTTCCAGTACCTGAAGGGAACCTAAACAAAAGATGCGGCAAGATTATTTACAAGAGCATGTAGCAACAGGACAAGGTGGAATGGATTCAAATAGAAAGAGAATAGATCTAGATTAGATAACAGGAGGAAAATCTTAACTGTGAGGGTGGTGAGGCACCGGAATAGGTTTCCCATAGAAGCTGTGGATGTCCCGTGCCTGGAGGTGCTTAAGGCCAGGCTGGACAGAGTTCTAAGCAAATCTGGTTTGGTACGAGGTGTTCCTGCCCATTACGGAGGAGTTAGAACCAGATGGTATTCAAGGCCCTTCCTAATCCAAACCGTTCTACGACGTTGTGAAGAGCCAAGAGGGACCAAGCTGACCCAGTTCTGTCACTGCCATGCCGACAGCTCCCCGCACCCCGCGACGCAACGCCGGCCGCGGTGACGGGGAGGAGGAGGAGCCACCGCCCTCTGACCGCCCCTCGCCTCCGGGCAGCACCCCAGGGCCGCCCTCTCCGGCCCCGCAGGGGTCACCCAGGCCGGGCCGGGACAGCGGGTGCAGAGCCGCCTTCCCCTCGTTACCTTTGTGCTCATCATCCAGGTACCGGACGCGCAGCTCCTCCTCTTCCTTCGCCTGGGAGCCGTAGCTCCTCCCGGCCGAGGGGAGAGCGGCGGCGGCGACGCCTCTCCGCAGCGGGGGTGCGCGGCGGCAGGTCCGGCCGAGGGCGGCGGAGGTCGCGGCGGCTGCGGCTGCGAGCCTGAGCCGGGCGCGCAGGAGGCCGAGCCCGCCCAGCGCCGCTGCCATCGCTGCTGCCGGCGCCGCCTCAGCCTCTGGCGGCCCCGGCCCCGGTGCCACCGCCCACGTGACCGGCTGCGGCACGCACGGGCGCCGCTCCCCCTCCCCTCCCCGCGCCACCGCCGCCGCCCGGGGCCGCGCGGAGGGCGGGCTCGGCCCGGCTGCTGCGGCCGCCCGTACCCGCTGGTGCTCGCAGCCGGAAAAGGCTCCTCGGCCAGGGGAGATCTGAGACGTGACAGAAAAACCAGCCCCATCGAGGGCCGCGTCAGAAACAGCGTGGGCAGCAGGGCAAGGGGAGGGATTCTGCCCCTCTGATCCGCTCTGGTGAGGCCCCACCTGTAACCCTGCATCCAGCTCTGGGGTCCCCAAGAGCAGAAAGACATGAAACTGATGAAGGAAGTGCAGACGAGGCCATGAAGGTGATAAGGAGGCTGGAGCACGTTCCCTACAAAGGCGGAGGGAGCTGTGGCTGGTGAAGCCTGCTGAAGAGAAGGAGAAAAGAAGGTTCTGTGGAGACCCCATAGCAAGTTTCCAGTATCTGAAGGGAAGTTCATCAGCATCTGTAGTGATAGGACAAGCAGAATTAAGGGAGGAAATTTAGGTGAGATTTTGGGAAGAAATCCTTTACTGTGGCAGGTGCCCGGGGAAGCTGTGGGTGCCTCAGTCCTCTCAGCACTGAAGTTGAATAAGGCCTTGAGCAGCATGGTCTAGTGGGAGGTGTCTCTGCCTATGGCATGAGAAGGGGCTTGGGACAGGATGGTCTCAAGTCCATTCCAACCTCTTGACCTTCTGTGATTCTCACACACAGCTTAAAACATGCAAGTGCAAGGACAAATTTCTCACTGGTGGAAGCAGATGTTTAGTTTCATCAGGGCTTCATGATGCTGCTGGAAGTTGTGCAGCACACTTACTTGCAGTGAACTTAAGAACATCCCACCCTAGGCAATGTGCTCAGGCTCTGTTGTGCTGTTTGTAGTGGCACCAGAATGAACACTCATGATCTCTACGGTACTTGCTTTATCCCCCACATCAGCCATGGCCAGGCTTGGTCATGGCATCAGCACTGAACAAAGAAAGGAGCTATAATCAGTAACAGAAACCAGGTAACACATGGTTCTGTATGCTGTGATGGAAGGCTGCTTGGATTGGCCATCCTCCTGTTTTGGGGCTCTCAGAATTAACATTGTGTTGCAAGGCTAAGGATCAAATTAATGTGCCTCGGTATTTAGAGTTGGGTTTAGGTCTCTAAGCAACAGTGCCATGGTGTCTGCTTGCCCTCCATGAACACCAACAGACATACCAGCATGAAACAAGTCAAACAATAAAAGCAGTAGCAATGGAGGTAGGAGGTAATTGCTATGTTTTCTTGTAAATTCACATGATTCAAGAAATGCTATGGTCTGTTTCAAAACGGTTGAAGTTTCAGCAGTCCATGTGTCAATACCATAACAATTTAGTTGAGCCAGAATATGCATTAGATATAAAAGAAGTTGACTTGTTTCCTTGAACAAGACCTTGCAATGGCAAGACCTTTGCAATTGCAAAGGCAATTAATGCATGTAAGAAATGAAGCTCTTAAAAGCTGTTAAGTTTGTCTTTTTCAAGTTTATTTCCTTCAAATTAGGCCTTGAGAACTGAACACATGCCTTTGAGCCACCGCCTGCCATTTTCATAATTCAGTGTTACTTAATCAGGGGAATAAAGCTGTACTCATGGAGCTGTTTTGGTTGTTGTTTCGGAAAACTAGCTACTGCATTCCTTCATGCGGTTGCTCAGCAGCTCCTCCATGCCTTCCTTCTGGAGAAATGAAAGTCTAAAAATACTGTCTTATTTGTTCTTGTGGAGCACCATGACGGGCAAATGTGTGTGTGGTGGGGGGAAGGTGGAATAGGCAGACTATTGCCTTGCATTTATTATGTTTTACTATTTAAACAGGGCAATAGTTTATGATTCACAGCCCTTCCCAGTAGAGCCCGCAGTATGACAAAGAGAAGAAAGAAATAAAGAAGTTTTGTTTGCAGTTGAAGAACATTTTAGTTTATGAGAAGGAATTTTAGAGTGTCCTATCTAATTACATCAATGGAAACAGAGAGACAGCATTATTCTAAAAGATGCAGAAGATAAAGGCATTAAAAGCAGAACTAAATTCACTGCCGCGTCATAACGTTGCCTTGTAGCCGAAGGCAGACCTTTAGTCATGTGCAGTGGTTCCCAGACTGAAGGACTAGTAAATACACTTCTGAGCAGAGGTCAGTAAGTGCAGTCAAGCCAACAGCTTCATCTCCATTGTAGAAAAACACAGTCATTTTTAAAACAAATTTTAGAAATTCAATTTTCTTTTATATGCCACAGTCTGACTTGACTTCTTTGTGTAAGAAGTAAAACGTAAATTTCATTTCTAATTATTTTTTTCTCTATTAATGTGTAAGACTGCATGATAAGGTATGCATATATGCATGGTTTATTGCAGTTATTTAATACTACACTGCGTTTTGTAATACCGTATGTTCAATTCCTCCCATTCTCTGACTTGCAAGCATAATTCATGACTCAGATGAAAGCAAAGTTTTCCATATTCTCTTGTTCCCTCCAGTAAACTGTAGTTTACTTCTAAAACACAGCTTTGGGCCATAGTGGTACCTGGAAAGATAAAGTATGCTGACATGGAGATTATTATTTAAAGATATATCCTAATTTTAAAAAATTGAGCAACTGGGAGACAATTGCAGCTAACTACCTAAATAACATATCACATTGCTTGGTAGCTGGATGGCTGCTACACACAGAAATCCAAATATTGATACTTGGTGATGGGTAAAATAAACTGATTATAGTAAATCTTGACTCAGCCTTCCTTATGTCCACAGAAGCAGTGAATGAAAATAGAACCAGTGTAGACGGAGACTAGCTCACCAAATTCTCTGTACTCAGCTGTAACTTTCAGTACAGTCCCTCAGTCATCATCTAATCCAAGGGGAAAAATTTGAAGGTCCTTCATCCTAGTTAGTTACATTTGGAGTTGCCTTGGAAAGCCCATTTACATCAGGTTACAGGTTCTCACGGTGTACAGGTGAAACTGACAGGTGAAACATGCAGCCCCTTTTGTAGCTTGATTATGGTCTTTGTTTGATAATGTAATCTGGAGGGGGGCAGTTGGGGCTTGGGGACAACACAGTGCAGAGGTGCAGAAATTGGGAGACTGCTTATG
>WBND01000830.1:374202-386364 GCA_013398595.1 Tychaedon coryphoeus
CACCTATTGCTAAGTTGCTTTAATTTTCTTGTATTGATGCTTGTAGATGAGGTGTAACAAATAGTTTCATTTTCTCTGGATGGGCATATCGTTGTCAATGGGTAAAGTGAAAAGGGAGCATGTTTTAGGGGAAGAATATAGCACCCAATTTTGGCTTTTCGAACTAAGTCCTTTGTCTGTCTTGCAAATTGAAAAGTAATTGTCTCTGTAAAGGGGCTGTGATATTTGAGAGTGAGAGATCCATTCTCTCAAGTTGGTTTGCAAAGGTTGTTTCAATTTCACACCACCCACCAGAAGCATTTGTCTCTTCTAGTTTTCACAGTTTGCTTTTTATCAATAGCAGGATTTTTCTGATTATTGTGTTATGCAGTTAGTACACTTGCCTTTCCAATCTTGATTTTTAACTTTTTGTAAAACCATTTTGATCTTTTAAAAGTGATAGTGATAGTGACATAACCCGTGCTATGTATTTATTATTAGTAAGCATACAGCACACACAGCATGTTCCTTTTTTGGCACTGAGCCTGTTCAATATGTCTTCCAGGCAGCTGTTTCCTTAGATTGTCTATTTTCTTTCTTCTCAGTGCAGCTTTAAGACTGTAATGCCAAGATATAGGATATTTTTACAATTTATTTTTTCTCATCAGGAACTACTCTTACTAAACCTAGTCTATTTGGGTATGCTTACAAACTTGCTTACTTGGCACTTGTTACCCAGTCACCAGCGCATGTTATTGAGAACTGTACCTATGTGTCACTCATGTCTTGGAGCACAGAGCAGACTTTGGCTTTGAATTCATGTCAGCCACATTTATTTGTGCAAATACTCCTACATCTTGAAAATGGAGAGAACTGCATTGGATTAATATAGTGGGAAAGTGTATGGCATATGTGAGCCAATTACAGGGACGTCTTAAAATCCTACTTCCCAAAATTGTCTGCCCATTCTCCTCAGATCACAAACAAGACATAATACTAAAACAATTACAGGAACACAAACATGCTGAGCAAGGCCTCTTCCATGAGTAAATTGGCACTAGCGGCCAGAGGGCTACAGCTCTGTAATAGTGGAAGATCGGAGCCTAGGGAGGCCCTTAGGTACTTAAAACTGAAATTGAGCAGGTATTTATTAAATAAAATGTATAGAATGTTTTATTTTGAGGCAGGGTGCACAATTTATCTCTAAAGGGCATGAAATAAAGGTATTTATTTTTATGAAGTTAGATGTAAACATGGATTCTAAAAACAAAGAATTTACAGACAGTGAAGATTCTTAAAAATTGATACATTTTGTATGTAGTTACAAGTTCCAAATATGTGCATGCTGATAGGTCTTCTTTCACCAAAGCTTTTAAAAAGTTTTCTTGTGTTTTTGAAGTATTTCACATCAGAAATTTACAGAGTCAGCTAAATAACTATGCATTCAGGCAAACTGCAAACCAACTTCAATATCATACATTAATACTTTTCTTACAGTGAATGTTCTGTTACGATTGTTAAAATCATTCATTTTCATCATGATCTGGCAAACCTTTGTCTGAAGCAATACTCCCCTTCCTTATCTGTATCTTCCTGAAGAACTCCCGAGCCAAGAGTGATGTTAACTGTGCCTGAGAGAATCTTTGCTTTGGCAACTAGCAGGGCAAGCTCTCCTGTAGTATACTTGGGTCAGTGAAAGCTGCACAAGAGCACAGAAACTGGGGAAAGCATGACTAATGTAATCAGCATTTGATTTAAGGTATTTGACATGAAATTCTAGCAGAAAATGGATTTCCCAGTTTTTTCAGGGTACTTTTTATGTGTGGTGAAAGGCTATCAGGGCTGCTGCTAAGGAGGAAGTAAAACAATATTGTCAAATCTATGATATCAAGAAGGATGAAATAGAATTTGGTATTAGCCCAGAGAAGAAAGCATTTTGCAACAAACAAATACTATCTTCATCAGAATAGTATCTACATGCAGAGTGGCATTTTCAACTATGCAAGCATTTGGTGAAATAAAAGAGGAAATTCATCTGAATAACATTTTGTTTAAAAGTTTTTTAATTAATGTAATAAAGGACGTTTCAGTAGAATTCTCAATGAAAAAGTTAAAAATTTGTCACCATTACAGTCAGGAGACGAAAAATATTTTAACACTTCTCGTGTTACGTGATTTCTAGTAAAAAGAAGTTACCGAGAATGTCTGCTCTGTTTGAAGGCAATACATTTGTCATGAAAGCCAGCTCTATGAGGAGCTAAGAGAAGCCTGGTCTTTTATGCTCAAGTAATGTAAAAAATTGTAACAGAAAAATGAAAAACACTACATCGCCTGTTTTTGTTAGTTGTAATTCTTTATTACTCTCCATGAGCAAGCCAAGAGTTAATATATATGTTGCATTTCTGAACAGCATAATTACATTTCCTTTATGTTTAGCTAATTTTTTTTTTTTTTTTGGTGTGGGAGTTTGTCTAACACAAAATTCAGCTTACCATCAATGTACTGTAGATAATACATGAAGTTTAAGCTATTGTTCACTTTTTTGCTAAAAAACTGCAGCATTTTTGAAGAAGATAATTGCATAGTTACTGCTTGAAAGATATGATACATTATGCACAAATCACTAAAAAATGTAAGCTTACATTTTACAATATAAAATGCATTTATGTTCATTACCTTTCCGTTTTAGTCTTCTATGATTAACAGTATGTTGTGTGGAGTTTTACTGAATATATTGCATTATTTCTAAGAAATGCCTCATATTGATTTTCACACTGTACAGAGAAAACATTGGAATCTTTTTTCGTCTTCTCTTCAATTTCATTAGACTAGATTACCTTTTACTTTCTAGCCTTAATATATTTTCTTTCATTCTTTGTTCTTTACATACTGATGCAATTAAGATACTCTGACAAGTTGAATAAGTATTTTCAATGAAAGCCTATTCAGTCCTATATAGAATTCTTCTAAGGTCACAAAGAATCTTCATGACCTTATGACCCAGTTTCCAGGACACAGCAAAGGTGAAATGATCACAGCCTTCGCATCTCACATGGATTCAAGACTAAATTAATTGGGAAACTATATAAGCTAAGGACTGTTTTGTCAAAATGGATTCATCATAACATTACTTATGTTTAATCACCCCAGTGTAAGTCACTTGTCTGTGTAAGAAAGCAGGATCCTCAAGATCAAGAACTATGAACCTAGCAATTGGTATTGGAAAAAAAAAGAAAAATGTCTACTAAGTGGCTAGCAGGCACTTACTTGCCTGGTCACAGACTCAATGCAGAGTTATTCACCAATCCCAGTGAACAGCCACTTCCAGCACAGCATTTTTCCGATTTCTAATTTCTTAGCATTCTGTTGAATACAGGAAAAGCCTTATAAAATAAGGGCCTTGTTCTCTTGTAAAGTCATGGCTCAGGCCTGCTACTTAGGCTAAGTAGAAGGGAACTATGGGAGAGTGGCTCAGCTGGTATAGGGGTAAGGAGATGTAAAACACGTAAGAGGCTTGCTGTGAGACTGCCACATGTCCACATCGTGGTGTATGGTGCCTGGTCGACTTGGGCTTGTTGTGCCTTGAAACAGTGTAAACTGATAACAGCTAACTGCTTCAAAAGGGCTGGTTTTTGCAATAAAGCAGCTCCCCTCTGCACCTGCCTGGGGACTCTGTGTCACTTTGCTTCATACAGCGTTCCATAAGAAGTTTGATTTTGTAGATCTGTAAAAAATAGGATCTCATCTAGGAATCAATTTTTGCAATTCTTTAAAATTAAACATAATTTAAAGAAAACATCTACAGAAAAATTGCAAAGTTAAAATTTCCTTTCTAGTTAGTATATATCATTTTATGTCTGGAAGGTGAAATTATAATCCTGTTCCCTTATGCATCATGAAGTATGTTTTACCTGTTAAGCAGAACACAGTATACCATGTCTACGACTTAAAAAACTGTAAACTAAATTTCCAAGACTAGGCCAGTATGTTAAACTAATGTTGCCCACAGCTGTCTGCTTCAAAAATGGCCCCTAATGTTCAGAAACTTTGTAGCATATGTGCTGTTTCAACAGTGGACCTGAAAAAAAAGTTAAGAATATGGTTTTCCCTCCATTGAAGTCTTTCAGACAGCCATTATCCTGTGGAAGATGCAGTCTACTGATAGATGAAAGAAGTAAAAGTATGAACAAAAATGGGGAATTTCCATGTTCTGAAACAGTATATTAAAACTACTTAGTGGAAAAAGTTCTCAAGATGTTCAGAGGAGACAGTAAACTGAAAACTGGAATATATATTTTATACAATTAGATATATTGGGACAGTTCTACATATTAATCTTAATCCATATATTAATCAGTCTCTAATTATGACTTAATATTGATATTTTTTGCAATGGAGGTATTGAATATCCTTGGCATCTTTCTGTTATCTCATCTGTGCACCCTCTGCCAGTGAAGCTCCCAAGGGGTACATCATATTTCTCTGAACTCATGCATCTTGAGCAGAGCAGGACTAGACAACCCTTCCAGTAGCCACTGCACAGAAACTTAGAATACCATAGCTTTACCACAGAATAAAACTTTTGTAGTTTTCTTTGTAGTTTTGATATCACCACAGCTTCTGGTTCCTCAGTGTTTCTGTGAGCCTTATCAGTATAGCTTCAATTGTATGCGCTGTAGCATGAAGATGAAACAAGATGGAACCACTGAAGTCTGCTTTGACCCTGGAATGAGATTTTTAGTAAAATTTCTTATGCAACTTGTAGCTCTTTAGTGTGGAAAACAAAAAGTAGGAGTTTGACCCAATAGAAGTCTACTTCCATGTGTATATCTGCATTATACTCTAAGGTGCTTCATAATAACAGAATTCAGCTAGGGACTGCCATTTACAGAAGATAGACCTTTTTTTTTCTTTTTCATGACATAAATTGGATTGTGCTGGGCTAAAAAGATTTTTTTTTTAAATAAGTTTTATTGACTATATTAAACATGTAGAATTTCTTAACGTAAACTTACGAAGACAAATTAATCTACAGCCATGTTTGCAAACAGTTGCCTGTGCTCCAGTTTTTCGAAGTTAAACCTGAAATGTTCCCATCATGATTTTTCAGAGGTGATGAGAGCCTATACCTCTACTATGTAGCACTGCAACAAGTCATGAAAACTTACCACTGAGTTAATTAACAACTTCTGAGTTAAGTAACATGAATAAGACTAATGAATATGTCTGAAATTTTTGGCAATATCTGAGTTCCACAGAGGCTATATCAAATATTGTAAACATCTGAAATAATCACAGTGCATGGATCATCACACAGAATTGTAATGCTAAAAAATAGAAGTGTATTCAGCATTTATATTCCTTTCTCCGCTTTTTTGATAGAACATCACTGAGTCTAATGAAATCTTGCTTGCTCAGCAATGGTCTTGTTTCCCTTTTACTCAGTTCTGTGTTGGATTCATTATAATCCTGTGTTTAAAGCGTCAGTCTGTTGTCATGGAAGTGATTGATGTCACAAATTCAGCTAGAACTTCATGACACAATCAAATACTTTTTAAAAATTGGTCAACAGAAGAAGAAAAATCGTTGTTCAAATAGCAAAGCTTAGATGACAAGCTAAACGGAAAAAGTACACGAGGATATACAAAGAGTAAGATGTTTTATTACTGCAATCTATTGGAGGAAATGTCTCTTTCAAATACAGAATGTTCTTCTTAAAGTTGTATGTAAAATACATGTACAAGTGTATCATAAAAACAACCTTGAACTATTATATGTACCGAAACAAAGTACACAAAATAGATGCAGTAGTGAACAAGAAGTGAAGATAGCAGGTGTGTTTTTTTAATGTTAACAATTGGAAAATAAAATGTCTTAATTAAAAGTTGGTACATATCTCTATTCATTACTGGAAAAGTTAATTGAAGTACCACTTAAAAATTTATTCAAATTAATGTTGATATGTTCACGAAATGACATTTCTCTGAGATCAGAATTTGCATGTCTTTAGTAATTTTTACTGTATCCAAGTCTTCAATTACATGTGTTGGCTGAAACTTCTTACTAGCTATATTATATGGTCTGTCAGATTTGTCAGATACAGTATGTCTTTGAGTAAAAATGCACTTACAAGATGCTCAGTGGCACCAAGTGAGCTACATTCCTATTCCCACCACAGAATGTAACCAGCTGTTACACTTTTACTAATAGAAAACTAGCAACAAAGGTAAGAAACAGATAATTGCAACAACTTGAAGACAACAATTTGGAAAAAAAAAATTAAGGAGTTGCTGCAGCCTTCTGAATATATTTGTTCATATCCCAGTAAGTGGCAAAGCAACTTGTTTCTTCATAACAGGACTAAACAGCTTTGTGGATGGGATAAAGTATTTAAAATATATTTTTTCCTTAGTATTTCCCTGTTGGCTAGCTTAGATCATCTGCTGCCTACATTGCTTTTTCAGCTATCCCGGTCTTAAAATGTCCACCTTTCCTCATGAAAGTTCCAAAAGCCTGTACAGCCCAGCAGGACATCTAGGTGTCCTAAAAATTGGGGGTTGAAACATTCTCTATCATGATACCAGGCTCACTTTTAGAAAAACTTAGCAGTAAAGATCACTTTTTGCATCTAAGATAACTGATGAACATACTGTTTGTACAGAGTAGGAAAGGTCAAACTGCTTACATCAAAGATATGTCATATAGGAAGGCCTCATAAAGAGTGTGGGTGGAGATGTAGAATGTTGACCCTTTTTGTTCTGTACCTTTTCTAATAGAGGTACAAATGCCCAGATCTTACCTAAACTTGGACCCAGGACACAGCTGGATGTGAATTTGATCTGAATAGATGGAAAACCACCAGCTACGTATGACCTGGGAAATCTAAGAAAAAGGACTAGATATCCTCTTATCTTCTATTCTACCTCTAGGTATATTTTTGTACAAGATAGGTTTAAACTACTTCTTGCACTCTTTTTGTGTGGTATTTGAATATTTACCCTGTATTAACAAGAGCTGCACATCTAAGCTACCAATCCAAACTTCACTGGATTCAATGGAGGGTCCCACTGAAATAGAATATTGGCAGTGTTATAAGGTTGGGAGGTCAGAGGTTGCTGATAGCTAACGTAATCCATCTTCATAATAACAAGGAGTTTATGCTGCCTAAACTTATCTTATTAGTATTTAATTGGAAGCCAGGCATAAACTTCTTTCAGTCAGCACTTCATTAAATTTACAAGCATTCCCACACACACTTGTGTGTGGGATGCGGAGTAGATGAGAGACATTTGACTATTTGGAGGCTGACTTTGGCACAGAGCTGTTCATCCAGACACACTGTTTCTTTTCCATATTTGAAGAGCAAAAGCAGAAAACTATTTCATGCTATGCACCAATGCTGCCTACATTTGTTCCCCTGTCCACACTATAAAATAGTTTACACTTGTAATAAATGTAGCTATTCAGACTAAGATTTGACCTGGTAAATACCTGTCTCAGGCTTTGTCTAAGTTTAAACCTGAACGGCCCAGTAATTTCTAAGATTTTTGGAGCAAATGAATTGTCTTGAAAGATATGCCAACTAGCCCTTTTATTATCTCCATGTCTTCTTACAGAGCACTATACTTTGTCAGTGGAGTACCAAGGATGTGCCTTTTGCTGACTTTTCATCATTCTGTCAAAAGTCATACAAAGGACTAAGTTGCAGTATTTCCATCTTGAAGGACCTAAAATTTAGAAATAAGCCATATTAAAACACAAGTATGTCTTGAAGAAAAGTGGTGACATATGGTAATATTGAAGCAGTATCATAGAAGTACTTAAATCTATGCAAATATCTGCTAAATATGTTTGAAACCACTTTTAAAGCTGTATTTTCTATATATTGACTATAAGATCCCAAACAAGGTACAGTCATTGTACAATGAACTTCTTTAAAGAAGTTATTCATTCAAGTTTATGCAAGATTATCAACAATAATATGAATAACATTGTATGATCTATTAGCATCAGTTCAGGTCATGTCCTCACATAGAAAGTTTAGACATAAAAGCCTTCTGCTTCATGGTGGCATAGCCACCTATGTGAGAGACATCAAGGATGGAGGAAAAGTAATTAGCAAACTCCCTCAGACTCTCAGTTTCTGTTGTCCAAACCCACTCATGAAAGTTTTCACCTAATACAGTGTGAAACCAATTGTCTGGGGCTCGGGGCTCGTCAGTCATAAAGGACCTGTAAAATTTCTCAGGTAACTTGTAGGTGACCTTGTTTTTCTGCTTTATTCTGCTTCTCTAAGAATACCTTATATACAGAAATCACAGTAACAAGGTTTCCATGAGGCCAAATGGAAAGTAAATATTGATCTCAACAATTTCCAAAACTGCTGCAAGACACTTACTACAAGAAAATGCCAAAACTGACTGTAAGACCTGCAATTTTCCCTCCTAATAAGCACTATAGATATGGGAATGACTTTTCATAAGATTGAACTTTCACCTCTGACCTATTTGTTTTTCTCTTCTTAATGACAAATTGCACGAGCAAAATTATACGCATTTGCTAATGCTCTCTTACCCTAAATGGTTTCCTTGTGTGCTGAGACTCAATTCCCCGTTGATGCCCTAACACTGCTTGCTATAGCTTTTGTTATGCTATAATGCTACTGAATTATTTTCTTTTATACATGTAGGAGTTTCCAAGGATTTCCAAAGAAAGTAATTGCTTTTACAAAACTTCACAGACAAAAAAAACAAACAAACAAACAAAAAAAAAAACAACAACCACAAAAAAACCTATCTTTTAACTACCTAGACAAAAAGAATATACACTCAGTTTCTATGTACATCAGAAAATTTTACTACAAAACAGTGTAAATTTTTGAATTTGGGGTTTTAAATCAGACAGTTGAAACTGGATTATTGTTGGGTAATTCATAGATTTATTCATTCAGCTCTCTGAAAAAAAAAATTTGAAAACCTCCACAGTGTTTTCAGGTGAAATTAAAAGTATTGAATTTGTTTCAAGTATTAACATAGTAAAAATTCTGGTTCCACTGAACTGATGGCTGTATCTGTTATGACTACATTAGAGGCAGGATTTTACTTTATTTCACCCTGGAAAAAAGTTTTCTCAGTTTTTTATGTATCGTTTGAATCTGAATTATGACTATTTCTTCTGCCTCCCCTGCCTTTAAGTTAATTTAGATATATTTTCTCATTAACTGTGTTACTAGAAAGACATAATGCAATTCCAATTGCCTGCAGTTGGAAGTTACTGGATTTTAACTGCTTTGAGAACATTAGAAGGTCTTAATTTTAGAAATTTTCAGTTCCTCACTCTGAGAAACTCATGCTCCTTAAACAGTAAGGTAACTGACTCATAAAAGCAAGAATGGATACTGAGTCTAGGCAGATCTGTGTTTACAGTGGTACATGGTACAGTCAGAGAGAAAATTTGTATTTAAATTGTATTAAGAGAAATCAGATTTGTGTCAATGAAAACAAGGGAATTTCTGCAATATGATAAATCCAATAATTTGACAATTTTTAGATTATCCTGGAAAAATAGTGAAAAGTATGTAGTTTTGTATTGATGGTAGAAGTGACTTAACTGGATTTTTCCAACTCTGGTGTCCGTGATTCATTATTTGAAATCAAGGGAAAAGGGTTGGAAATAAAAAATTAATGTCTAGTCAAAGGTATTACAGATGCCTTAAGAATTATATCATCCGAAGTAATTCCTGTGTTTTCTACTATTACAGCCTAACTAATGTTTCAAAAACATCTTCACTGGACTGTACAGATTTTTCACATTACAAATATGAGCTATCACAGCTTTCTGTTTATCTTCATTTTTTAAGTAAATCAAGTTCCTTCTTCGATTTGTGGGCAAATATTCATCCAATGAGCTAAAGTTTTTTAAAGAGATTGGCTTTTCTTGCCAATATAATTCTTATTGTTACCAATATAATTCTTATTGTTATGCAATAAAAAATAATAGCAATGATTTGACATTTCAAGCAGGAATTGATGAGGTGAGATGAGTGTTTAAACAGGTAGGAGTCAGATACAGTGTAATAGCAAGTCTAAAAGATAATGAAAATAATTTATAAATCAAATAGTACCTTCAAAAAGTGTGTTTGTAAAAAACATGTATATCTAGAATAAAACCACAATTCAAAAAACATTCAGGGAGCAGAGATAGCTGAGCTACTGCCTGACATTTTCTTGTATTTTAAGGGAACAGTGAATTTTCAGTAGTGGCTGAAGTCAGACCCAGAGCAAATCATAATAACTCAGTATGTATTTTTACATGCTATAAAAAATAACATGCCATCCAGTGATATTAAATTTCACTCTATAAGCTTTTACTTGTAACAGTAGTGATAAGCTGCCAAAAAAAAGTTTGATGAACAGGAGGTGGGGATAAAAGTAAAACACTTAACATCTAGTGAAAGATAGTCAACAATACAATCATCTTGCCCCTCTTAGTAAGGACTGGGAATATTCCTTTTTCTACACACCACTGACTTCTTTGGTATCTCCACTACTACACAGAATTTGGTCATACATTTATTTTTATGTAATTCTATGGTAATCTATGGGAGCTGGACCCAATGATCCTTATGTGTTTCTTCAAGACTGAGATGCTCAGTGATTCTGTGAGTCTAAGACATTGCTGGCCGTGGTAAATCCAAGTACAGCTGAGCCTATTTTCCCAAGTAGGGGAACACATAGTTTGTGTAGCTGTAGACAACTGTTCCTTGAAAATGGTCTAATCATTGATTCTTTTATTGTACTCACGTAATTGCAATTTGATTAGCACTAATCGCAAGTACATTTCATAAACTGATTTTTATACAGTCATTCCGAGGCAGAGAAAGTTTGTTGAGAAAAGCAACTAGAGCAAAGACAGATTATGGAATTGTGCAAAGGTTGGTCTAAAGGAACTTGAAAAAGCAGACTATCCTCTTTCCCAAAAAACTAGCATCCTGACAGATCCTTTTCTAAGGTGCCTTTAAATATGTCCAGCGAGGGAGATTTCATAGCCTTCACAAATTATCTAGTCAGCAGTTTTCAACACATTCTGAATGTAAGTTGATCTTATTGAGCAGTTCTAACATTTTGTGCTTTTGTGGAAGTCTGCTGCTTCCCATCTTATCACCATTGAATAGACATCGATTATCTTAGTCTTTGCAGCCACATTTTATGTACGTGGAGATTCTTGTCTGTATTACTCCTTAGTCTTTTTGTTTTTTTTTTTTCCAGGTTAATTAACCTTAGTTTTCCCTACTCTTTCATGTAGGTCCTGCATTTGGTGAGCTTTTCATGGCCTTGTTCTGGGTTCTCTGCTATTGTTTGGATTTTGCTCTGTGTTCTTCTTGAATGTATCATCCAAAACTGAAAAAACCTAAAACCATAATAATGCAGACTCTTTATCTACATCTTTTAAACTGTTCCTCTGTTCATATGTCCCAATATGCTTTTCTTCCAACATCATGATCTTGTTAACTCATGATCAGCTGGTAAACCAAGTTGTAGGTCGCACCCATGGAGGCTTGTTGTGAGGCAGTTGATGCTCATCACACAATTGTGCAATTGAGCATTCTCATTTGAATAAAGTGCCTTGTGTTTACTGTTGAGTATCATTCATTCACTTGCATATCCTTTTTCCAACACCATTTTCAGTCTTAAACCTCTTCCATTTTGCACAGTCCCTGACAGCTTCAGATTGCCTCCAAATTTAGTAAGTACACTTTTACAGTTTTACTGAAAATATTTCACATAGGAGACTAGGTGCAGGCTACTGAAAAATACCATCTGCCCCAGGTTTTTAGATTAAAAAACTGGTAACTCACCATGAGGTATTTTCGTGTAAGTGCTTTTGCCATCCCATCATAGCAATTTCATCTTGAGCACACATCCTTGGCCTAGTCTACATCTGTCATGTGAGAAAAAAGACTCTTACAATATATATATATTATGTATAGGTATATGTCATCTATTTATTCTTTTCTTCTCTGTAGCGATCAAGGCTGTGGTACAGTAAGACAGATTAATGGGTTCATTATGAACTCCTGTGTATTTTCACCCATTTGCTTACTAACTCAGTAGTGTTGGCAAGTAGATTGATTCATAATTTTTCAGTTTGCCTCCCATTTTTAAAAGAAGCAATCTATTTTTT
>WBND01000830.1:387074-412510 GCA_013398595.1 Tychaedon coryphoeus
TTGTAGTCTCAAAATTCTCAAACTCCTTGGTGAGAATGAAACTTTAAAGCTCTTTCACTGCTGCATACTTCCCTATCTGCACCAAAACATTATTACTAATGCATTCCAAGAAATTGCTGGGCAGTTTGCATACTGTTCTGTAACTTCCCCAAAGTCACACCAAATTTCTGCAGAATTTAGCTGAAGCTACCTCTGCTAACCACAGAACATCATTGTCTTGTGAAAACCCAAATCAGGATAACCATGCATTCCTTGATCTAATACGTACCACACACACCTACATCACCAGATCCACCCACCCCTCCCCACAATTGTGAGGGTTACAAGTAGAACCATTCTTCACATGTTTGGAATTGTTTTTGCTTCTTCCATACTGTCAGCTCTTTGAGATGAAAGGAAAGGGAATGTAAGAGAGCTTTTGTCAAGCCTGAAAGGCACAGAAGTTGTTTGGGCTCACTTCCTTCCTGAGACGTTTTGGATATAAAAAGGAGAGTACAGTGCAAAGTTTAGAAAACAAAACCCTTAGCTCTACATCTATATCATATCTTTGGTAACAGCAATATGAGACAGAATACAGTGTTCAGTGTACATTCATAGGGCTGATCCATATGTTGTAATGATGGCATAGGAAATTTGACCAATTGGTTTTCCTTATAGCTGGAATGTGCCTTTCTTTGTAATTTTCACAGTGAAAATAATGAGATGATAAACCCTATGATTATTTTCTTAACTACATATCTCATTTTATTCAGTAAGACAAGACTTTAACCTGGAGTCTGAAAGACTATTAAGTGGGCAAAATCCTCTAGTTAAAATGCACACCTGTTTATAAAGTACTCTTAATGTTCCCTAAGTCTTTAGCTGATGATTAAAAGGCTTTTTGGTTAATTATATATGTTATTTTACCTAGTTGAGGGTATTTTTCTCTCTAAACATCTGTGAAACAGAAGGGATGAGACTTTCTCTTAAAAATTGTGGGAACACATAAAATATACAGTACACTTCCTGTTATAGAAGGATATTTATTAGTCTAAATACTTGTGCAATACTTGGCAAATGATCAAAACTAGTTTCTCCTAGTGTGTTTACAATGTTCTAAATTAAAAGCAAAGCCCATTTTCAAGTGGCATTTGTCATAGAAACTGAAATGTTTCTCTAATGCTGCCTGTAGTTGTACTTTACAGGATAAGCTCCAAATGCTGAGCACAAAGATTGCAGCTAAATTTGTAACAAAGTTCTTGAGAGAATTAGATTTGCCATCTAGCAATTCTTTTTATAAGAAGAACCAAAGGAGTCTTTTCCCTAGTGTAGGGTCTTTTTTTTACTATGACTGTATGTTTACTTAACATCCTGCCTGATGCTGTACTTAATCAGCTACACTGAGGAAAATTCTTTTGATTTCATTGCAAATTCAGTTGCTCTTTACCCCATTTTAATGTTCTTTCCCATAACCTTTGAGTGGCAAAATGGTCACAGACAAGAACATAAGAGCTCCCATTTCTCTAGTGAATGCTTCAGAAATGTACTAAGGCATAAATTTAGCAAAAGTTTTGAACAGATGCTGCTTCTGTATCAAACTCTGAAAAAATAGCTTGGAGAGCTACAGAAATGCACTTTCAGTGAAACAAAAATTATTCCCCACCATTCTCTTTCCAACTCAGGTTCAAAACCTGATGGAACAACAAACTGTTTTATTAATTGTCATTATTGTTACTAAAGGGGTTTTGACAAGTTTGAGAGAAAACTGTGTCAATTCATAATAGCAGCTTTTAAGTGTATTTCATCATTACCTAAGTATTCAAAAGCTGTGCAACACTTAATAAAATGTTGCACAGGAAAAATATGCTTGGGTCATGTTTCATGTTATAAATAGACAGATAGGCAAACACATATACTGTACCATTTCCAAGAAAAACACCTTCTATTCCAGCAACCTGTCTTTCTTTTCATATCTCAGATTTAGTAATCTTTTTACTGAATTGCAGACTGCCCTTGGCCTTTCAGTCATCCTTGAATTTAAATAAAAACTATTGGCATCTGTAGTTCTATTTCTTTTTTCCTTTACCTAAGTATTTTAATAACCATGAATAGTCCTGTCTGAAATTCCAGTGAAACACTCTACTGCACTTCAGGAAAACCACCATTTGCCGTATGCAGTCAACTGGTCTATGGATATTTTAGGACTGTGGCTTCAGCTCTTTGAAAAGAGAATGACTAAAAAAAGGTGTGTGTATGTATACAGCCTTCTAAAAACAAATCTGCCTTTTGTCCTTGAGCACTTTTCTAAGGAGCGCCTGCCTCTCAAAGGAGCATATTTTGCTTCATTATCTAAAGGATCCCACTGGGGCTTTTCCTGTAAAATAACTATGAGTTAATTAACAATTTTGAGCCAAGCATTCTCAAAGATGTTGCAGAAAACATTTCTATCAAAGTTGAGGCAGACAGTGCCAGAAAGCTGAAATCTAAATATTACACCACATTATATAAAGAAAGAAATTTGGTCCAAGTTGTCAAACCACACTTATGCAATGAATACACTGTTGTTGCTTTGCTTTTCACATTCTCCCCATTTCCAGCACCCCTATTACATCACACAGAAAGATTCTACCATGAAAAAATTAGATTCTTATTGAAGGTGGTATCTCTTTTCTTTTATCTCGTGTAAATACAGTGCAGCCAGAAAATTTAGGCCAAATTAAAGCAATAGTAAGGTAGTATAATTCAGATTTTCTAATTTCACAGAAATCAGAAGAAGGTATAGATTGAAAGCATTCCATGTAACACACCATAATACTCAGTTTGATATTGAGAGATATAGTCTGTAGAACAGGAATAAACAACTATGTCAACTTTCTTTAGGATCAACTCTATTTTAATTTTAAAATTTAACTAGGATTATTCATTTATGCTTAGAACCCATAAATTATTTTTGAGGAGAGGCTGATCAGAACCATAAATATAGCAGAAGAAAGAAATACTTCAAACTGAGCAAGGATGCTGAAATCAAGACAATAGGCTTTGTATAAATTGAGATTTTGATCAGCAGTTGCTCGTGGGACTGAAATAGTGACTATAATTTCCTTATTTCAGGAGATAGCTTCAGCAATCTATAGAAAATTTTAACATCTAACTAACTGCAATGGATAGGAAAATGAAACAGTTTCAGGTAGTTCATTACTGGTACAGAAAGAAACTTCCTGAGATCTGCCCATGGGAATTGACAGGAGAGAAAAACTTAGTCAACCACTGTGGGACATGTGGAAATCACTCTGGCATGGCAGCAGTGTATCTAAGTCCATTGTTACCCAGATAGACTCTAATGCTCTTTTAAGTAAAAAGGTCACTTCCAGTCAATTTTTGAAGACATGATATGTACAAGTGAAAAAGAGACTGCTGGCATGTAGTCTCTGGAGTGTTTCTGTAATTTCTTGAGGCCACACATGAACAAAAAGAGAATGTTTTCCTTAAGAGGCACTATCACATGGATTTAAGGTCAGCAGGATCATCAGAAAAAAAATAAAATTAACAAAAGCATGAAGCAAGCTAGTGAGCAAACGCATCAGATTCACAAATGTCACATTGACAGATTGAAACAGATAGTGATAACCTGGAACCAGGAGGCTCTCAGGCTTTTCTAACTACTTAGACATCATACTTATAATCTTCTGAGAGTGACCTGACTAAGTACAATCTGACATTGTATTTAACTGTTTATTCACATCAAACAACACACGAAATGGAGAAGTTTGTAGCATTTTTAACAAGGCAATTTCCTTCTCAACCTGCACTTGTTAAGAAAAGAGACATAAAAAAAAAAAATCAGAGTGGTTTCTAAAGAATTCAGACTGCAGAAGTGGTTTTCCTCCATCTGAATGTCATCTACAGGCCACACTTCTGGGTTTTTTTTATGTGGAGAGACCAGTGCAGAGATATTACATGAATCATGTACGAGTATAGATCATATCATATTTTCAGTCTAGAAGGAGAAAATTCCCTAGTGGACTCTCAGATAAAAGCCATTCTTTTTTATTTTCATATATATATATCATTGTGTTGCTAGGAGTTACAGTGAAATTGTTGTTGAGACAGAAATTGATGTGGATTAATGTATAAACCAAAAGACTGTACCTCCCTTCCATACTTTTTTAACAAGAGCACTGATGAGTTATTCTATAAGCAATTAAGAGAAATCTCAGGATTGTTAGCCCATGTCCTTGTGGGAGACTTCAAGTTCACAGACATTTACTGGAAATACCATACTCATGTTACAAGCAAGTCTAGGCAATTCCTGGAGCTTCTTGAAGATAATTTCTTGCCACAAATGCTCCAAATAGAGAAGATGCCTTCCTACACGTTATTTGTTTATAGAGAAGTACTCATGCATGTGATGGTAGGTGTTTGTCTTGGCCACAGTGCTGATTAAATGGTTAAGTTCAAAATTCTTAATGTAATGAGAAAAAAGTTCAACAGAGTTTCTACTGTCTATTTCAAGAGAGCAAATTCTCAGCTACTCAAGTAGCTACTTTGCAGTGTTCCCTAGGAATATGCTTTTGAGGCCTCTGTGAGTGCTGGTCAGTCTTAAAGAACCATTGTTTGAAAAGTGTGGAAGCAGGTCATCCTACTGTGTCACAAGTCAAACGAGAGGGACAGAAGACCAGCTTGGCTTAACAGGGAACTCCTCTTGGAACTCGGGAAGGAAAAAAAGATTGGATGGTATCTAGAAGTAAGATCAGAACTTGCAGGAACATCACATATGTTCATAAACGGAGGAGATGGCATGCAAGGCCAAAGCTCAATAAAAGTTGAAAATGGCCAGTGTTGTGCTCAAGGACAAGAAAGGACTTGTAAAACATGTTAATAGCAAGAGGAGACCCAAGGAAAACAATGTACCAATTCTTGTTGCAGATGGTCCCCTAAAAAATAAAAATACAGAAAAACTGGAAGTATTCAGTCCTTTTTTTTTTTCCCTCAGCCTTTAATAATACTGGTAAGACCTCAGAGTTGAAGGACCACAACTACAAGAACAGTGACTCTCCATTGTGCCCAGAAATTTTAAGGGGCCAGTCAGCAGTATCTCCTGACTGTTCATAAGATCATGAGATCTGGTGAGATTGATCCCAGAGTACTGCAGGAGCTGTTGGATGTGATGGCAGGACTCCACCCAAAAGTCATGGTGTCTCTGGGGAGGTGCCTGCTGACTGGAAGCTGGCCAGTCATTACAATTTAGAAAGGTGTGAGGGAAGACACAGGAAACTGCAGATCTGTGAGTCTAACCTCATTTCATCGAAAAATTATGGAGAAGATACTACTGCTCATAAAGTGCATTTCAAGGAAACACAAGCATCAGGCCCAGCATGGGATCACAAAGAAAAGCCCTGTCTGACTAATCTGAGATGCTTCTACAATTAGGTCACCTGCCTAGTGGGTAAAATGACAGAGATGGATGTGGTTTTCCTGGATTTTCCTAATGCTTTTGATACTGTTCTAGAGCATCCTTTGGGACAAGTTGTCCAGCTGTGAGATGAGCAGGTGCATACTGTGCTGCATGAAGAACTGGCCTGTTGACATTCAAAAGCATTTCCTTACTGAGAGGGTGGTTGCACACTGGAAAAGACTCCCTAAAAAGGTGGTTGGTGTCCCATACCTGGTGGCATCTTAGAGGAGGCATTTGGACAATGCCTTTAATAATGGGCTTTAACTGTTGGTCAGCTCTTGTCAGGCAGCAGGACTAAATGAGTGTTGTATGCCCCTGCCAAGTGGAACTATTCTCTCCTAATTAAAAATTTGTGAAAGTTGAACCAAATGCAAGCAGAAAGTAAATCCTTCTCGAAACTGTTGATCCTTTGGGGATCTTTTCTGTATTTCCTGCTGTCAATTCCTTCTCTTCCAGGACTTCAGCCAGCATCCGTTCATGGGCTCTGGGTTATGGCCACTGAGGATTTGAAGACCTGGGCAGCTCACTTCAGTGCTTCGTGATTCTTACAGCAATTTTAGTTTTATTCCTTATTTCCAGTTTGAAGCTCTCAAGTTTCAGGAGATGCCACCATCCCTCACCCTCCCTTGAATCTGTTCCCACCCTTTTGTTGGGGGATGTCCCCATCCTTAGAAACACCGGGCTGTGCTGTAAAGTGTCCCAACACCTTGTCTGCTCCATGTTGAACCAGACCCAGCTTCATAAAGCATCTTTGCTTTAAAGGATGGAGCCTCTCTTATTAAAAAAATCAATCTGACTCCAGGACCCCAAAGAGAATGCAGTGCCTGGATGAGGTCTGATGCATGCTGAGCAGAGCACCCTAGTTCCTTCCAGCTAGAGAGAACAAAGATAGGAGAATACGTGCCAGAGCAAGCCAAATGCTGCCTGTGACACATCGTGAGAGGGGAGCTCAAAGGGCTGGCCAGCAGTGTGGAGAGTTTGGACAGCCTGTGGGATTTTGACCTGTAGCCTCCCAGGGAGGCAAAAGTTGCTGCTGAGTGAGCCCTCATGCTTCATGTACCTGGAGATGTCTGTCATGGCCAGAGCAAACTGGCAGGACTCTGGGAAGGCACAGCCAAGGCCTCAGTGACTGTCTTGCAACATCGATGTGAGTATAAGATGACAAGATGGGAAATGGAGTTGACATTGGTGTAGAGGTAACCCCAGACACATGTACTGCATGTAAAGTGTACAGACATGTTGATGCCCCATTGTGATACCACCTAGAGATGGGTTGTGAGGGCTTTGAGGGATGGATTGTGACCCAGCATCCCTCCCTGCTTAAAGCTGAGCACCAAGTTTCACCCAGCCAGCTCATGCCCAGACACAGAATGCCATCCAGAAGGACCTAGGCAGGCTCCTGAAGTGAGCCCATGGAATCTCATGAGGTTTAACAAGATCAAGTGCAAGGTGCTTTAACTGTGTCAAGACAACCCCTGTTATCAGCCCAGGCTGTGGGATGAACAGACGGAAAGCAGCCCTGTGAGAAGGACATGGGGCTGCTGGTGGTGAGAGGCTGGACATGACCCAGCCATGGGCACTCCCAGCCCAGAAAGCCAAACGTGTCTTGGGCTGCATCCAAAGCAGAGTGGGCAGCAGGGGAGGGAGGGGATTCTGCCCCTCTGCTCTGCTCTGCTGAGACCCCAGCTGGAACCCTGCACCCAGCTCTGGGGTCACAGCACAGGGAGCTGATGGAACTGCTGGAGTAAGTCCAGAACAGGGACACCAAGATGATTAGAGGGATGGAGCACTTCACCTATGAGGAAAGACTTGAGGGAATTAGTGTTGATTAGCCTGGAAAAGAGATAGCTTTGGAGTGACTATCACAGCCTTCCAGTACCTGAAAGGAGCCTACACCAAAGATGACACAAGACTATTTACAAGGGTGTGTAGTGACAGGACAAGGTGGAATGGGTTCAAATTGAAAGAGTGTAGGTTTAGATTAGATATTAGGAATTAATTATTTATTGTTAGAGTGGTGAGGCACTGGAACAGGTTGCCCAGGACAGTTGTGAATGCTGTAGATGTTGTCCCTGGAGCTGTTCAAGACCAGGTTGGAGGAGTCTCTGGGCAACCTGTTTTAGTTGAAGGTGCCCCTGACCATAGCAGGAAGGTTGGAACCAAATGATCACGAAGGTCCCTGTCCAACCCAAATCATTCTATGAATCTGTGACTCCTGCTAAGCATTTGGCAAGGTTTGGAGTGCTGAGTGAGACCTTTGGTGTTGTCATTGTCCAAGGAGAGTTTTGTTGCAGCTCTCTGTGTTGAACTCCAGAGTCACTGAAGGATTTTCCCCCTGTCTGCCAGGTTCAGGCATCCAGGACACCCAGGAGGTGCACTTGCAGCAGCAGAGGTGAGCTGGGAGGTGAAACCTACCAGGGAACTGAGATGGTTTCCTTCCTGAGGGACCAGGGAATTTCTACCACTTCTGGGTCCAGGAAATGGCCATCGTGCTTCTTCCCCTTCTAGCATAAAACCTGCTGCTGCAATGCTGGTGAACGGTAGCAGCTCATAACCCCAGCTCCCCTCAGGCCCCTGCAGAGAAGAGCATGACCACAGAGATCGACAGCTGCTGTCCCATCTGCCTGGACAGCTGGAAGGAGATCAGCTACATATTGCCATGCCTGCACCAGTTCTGTTACACCTGCATCCTGCAGTGGGCAGAGAAGACACCCACGTGCCCCCTCTGCAAGAGGAGGATTCTATCCATCTTGCACTCAGTGGGAGCAGAAAATGACTACATGGAGCATGTCATTGCACTGTCCGAGACATCATCCGTCATTGTCCACCAGGCAAGAGGAAACCCCAGACACCTTGACCTCCACTTCTCTGGAGCCCCTCAAACATGGGCTGTGGAAGGAGTGCCCAGGCATCCTGTGGGCAGACTCCAGCCTGGGGAATGGATGGTGCTTTTCCGGGACCACCCATGCCTGCTAGATACCCTGGTGCTCTGGGCCCGACCAAGGCTGAGGCAGATCTTCAGGAACAACTGGACAGAGGCAGACCTAGTGGAGGACGCTGCCATGGACATCCTGACCAACCATGGAATCGATGAAGACCAGCTGATCCAGATGCTGTGGGTCTCCCTCCAAAACCTTGCCGCGACATTTGTGCAACAGCTTATCCGTGTTGCTGTGCGACGGTGCAGCAGGGAGGCCTGTTGTCTGCTGGCCCACCAGCCCTGTCTCCCTGCCCAGGTCCCAGCCCTTCTGACAGCCCTGCAAGATGCACCATGGATGAGGTGCCCAATGCCTCCTCCACTGCCATGGATGGGGATTCCAGAAGCTACCCCTCTGTACCCATTAACATTGCTCTTGGAGCAAGAAGAGCCCCAGGAGGAGCCAGAGGAGTCTGATCCTGCATCCTCCACTTCCAGACAGAGCAGTGAACCCTCTCCTGAGAGGGCATGGTGACCCCTGAAGAGGCAGGCAAATGGCCCTGGGGCCTCTTCAGCCACCCTTGCATCCGTGACTTTGGAGGATGTCTCAGGAGCTAACCAAATTGGGACTGGGCCACCAGCTGGGGCGTGCACCAACCCTCTAGGTCTCCCAGCCCCTCAGATCCAGCTATCCAAATAAAATGAATGCATGGAAACTCAAAAAAAAAAAAAAAGTCTCAGTGTTACAAACAGGACCAGATGGCATTTCTGTCCTTGTTGTTCTCCCATCAGACAAGTGATGGCCAGATCTAGGCCCATTCCTGTGGCCAGCCCCAGGACAGATATTTCCAGCTTGAGGATCTCCAGGTCCAGTTCGTGCCCCACAGCTCATCACCCCAGGGCACTCATGAGTTCTTCAATGCCAGCCTCTGCCCCCACATCCTGGTTCTCTGCTCTTCTACCAGCCTGAGATGCTGGGTGCAGCCTCGCCACAGCTGCAACTAATTCCCTCCCCTTGCCTGGAGTCACGACTTGGTGCTGCTCTCTGTGTCACCACAGGGTCATACCCTGCCAAGGTAGGAGGCTAGGTAGAAGTTCATCAAGAAGTGCAAAGTCCTACCCCTGGGAATGGACAGTGCCAGACTGGCACATGCATCAGGCTGCACAGCTGGTGAGCAGCCAGGGAAGGGCAACCATGCTGCCCTTAAGCACAGGTTTTCCTCCTGCTGGTCCAGATCCAGCCTCGGTGCTGGTATTTCAGCCCTGCTTGGAGAGGGCCTTTCCGTGCCAGATGGATGCCAAGCAGCTGAAAGCTTTGTGTTTGTCTAGTTTGGAGAGAAAGAGACTGAGGAGTGACTTCACTGCTCTCTAGAGCTTCCTGAGGAGGGAAAGTGGAGAGGGGTTTGCTGATCTCTTCTCCCTGGGATCCAGTAACAGGACACATGGGAATAGTTCAAAGCTGCATCAGGGGAGGTTCAGACTGGACAATATTTCCTTACTGAGAGTGTGGTCAGACATTGAAACAGGCTCCCTATCTGTCAGTGCCTTAAAAGGAGGCATTTGGACAATACCCTGCATGATGGGATTTAACTTCTGGTCAGCCCTAAAGGGGTGAGGCAGTGGGACTAGATGATCATTGTAGGTCCCTGACAACTGGAAATATGCCATTCTAATGCCTATCAATACCATCAAATAAGTGGTGTTTGCCCTCCTCCTGTTTATTTTCAGTGACATAAATATTATTTAATGAAAGAAGCTAAAATTTGCATTTCTTAAGAAATCTCATTACAGAAAATGAGAAAACGTAAACAACTCCTTCCATGCAATACTGATAGTTCATATGTGTTGTCTGTTATTGTCAGTTGTCCAATATAGTTTTGCTTACACAAATATTTTTGATGTTTGCTTGTTCAATTTTTAACCATGAGGCTTTTATGGAACATATGTCACCAAGTCTTTTATTGAGAATGAGAACTTTGAGCACATGTATTGTCTGTTCATGTATATAGTGTCAAGAACACAGAGAAAGGAAAACAGTGTTCTGCTACAATGGCCCTCATTGCATTTTATCATCTTTTCAGCTCTTTGGTGTGATACAATATTATGCTTTGATATTTTCTGATTTTTATACAAAGCATTAATGTCTCTGCTTTCAGGGTTTCCTAACAGAACTGCCATGGAAATGAATGTATTATGTTCTCAGTATATTTATATACCAAATTTAAGAGAATTTTTGGAGATCCAAATCATTAGAAACTTGTTTAGCATCACGGCTCAGAATGTAGCATAATGGATAACACTGCCACATACAGATAGTGGGGTAGCCTGATGGTTTTACATGTGTAAGTTATTAAATGAGATGCTCATCTGCACATGAAGAAGTCTAACAACTGGCTAATGTTTTGAGTTGTGCATTGGCTTGTCGGGGGAGTGAGGGATGGTGGTGGAAAAATTGGTCTGGTTATCTGAATGTTGGTAGTATTAGATGGCCATTTAGCTTTCTCAGAACCTTTGGGCTGATGCAGGCTGTTTCAGATAAGGTGTCTTTCAGATGCAATAGAAGCAGGAAGGATGCTTGCATGCAGGAGACAAACCCAGATCAAATCATGGCAGAGTCCCATGCCCTGTATGTGTTCTTCCCAGATACTTGTGTTTGTAATCCTGTGGATCTCCAGTGTTTCAGAGGGAACTACTATAACACTAGTGACAGCATTGCAATCAGTGCATGGGTAATAGCTGGTCAACTCAAAGAAGGCATAGAAGCATTCCCACTATTTTTTGGAGTCCTGGAACCAAATGTCTTCTGACACTTTCTCTTCCAAGCAAATAAACACTATGCCTCTACTCTGAACTTTTCACCAATTCACCAAGTCCTTCTAGAGCTGTCATTGAATTAAATAATAGCTGAGTATTTGGCTACCTTCTCTTTCATAGTGACGAAGTTCTCTACAGCTCCAATGATATGTATAAAGTCACTTACATATCACTGTTTTGTCATGAGAGTTAGCCTTAGAGATATAATGATCAGTAGGAGTCTGTGCCAGGAAGGAACTGCAAAGTGTCTATCTGGTGATGCTACTCCTCTTGAGTCCCTTATTGTACACAGAAAAAGTCTGCTTCATCAAGAGTACTTCAACTTAACACTGAGATAAAAGCCCTAGGATTCTGCCTGGTGTTTTTAACTTTTGATTTGGCACTGAAATGGAACAATATGTTACTTGTTCTTATGCAAGAAATACCAAAAATTCTTTTGCTGCATTCTTGTAGTTACCAATCTTGCATTGTGCAATAAGCTATAAAAGTATTTTTTGCAAACAATATGGTAATAATAAAGGCCATATTAATTGGATTCTCAGAGTTTCTTGCTAAATTAATTGTACACAATTTTCAACAGCATATTCATGTACTAGCAAGTAGAAGAGATTTTTAGCAGTTGGTTTTTCAACCAAACTTCAGGAATGTGTTTATTGCACAATTTGCATTTAAGTTTCACAGATGTGGCTTTGGTCTCATAAACTACTCAAATAGACATTAGAGACAAAAAAAGAAAAGAATAATCAGGAATTGTCAGTTACCTGTCTCCTGTTCATGAACTAGGGCATATTTAGCTGTACAGAATATTAATAAAATTTAAATATATCCCACGCAATACGTAAGTTTTACTGAAGACAGGAAGTTGAAAGTATTCAGAAAACCATAACATTTGGACTCACTATAAGTGCATATCCACAATTCATCTCTATCAAAATAATTGGCAGTGATAGAACATGAGGCTATATTACTTGTTCATAGACAATTAAGTTAGGCAAATTTAACAAACAAGCTGTACTCACACTTTGCAATATTAGCCACCAGTTGATATCACTAGGAAAAAGTTTACCTTGCTAATCAGCAGTCATTTTTCAGACTTCTCTTAAAAATTCCCATGAAGCCTCTCACACGAACAATTATCATAAAGAAGAATTTATACTGGTAAGTCTCAGTTAGCAGTTTCTGTATGTGGCTTTCCTTAACATTTGTAATTGAAGACACACAAAAATGAGAAAGATTCCCCTTTTGCCATGTTTCGTGTTGTTTTGTCAATTGCTGAGTTTACAAGAGTTTTTGTAAGTTAGAGGATGTTATGCCAGTTTATACACAATTAGATAAAGCCCATTTTGAGCTCAAAACCAACCTTCTAATGTCCCATTGAGAGACTAGATGGCCAGCGAAGGATACTCTTTCCATGGAGGCCGATTCTGTTTCCTCCAGTGCAAGGAAGGCAGGTTGGAAGAGCTGTCTGGTCCTACACTTACAGAAGTGTGTACCAGCTGAAGGCTGGAGCAAGGCAGTCCTACTGCACTCTCTCCCTCCCCACCCCACAGGGTGACACTCCATCTTTCCCATTTCACATCCAGGCTAAAGATGGGCAAGCAGGGTGAGGGCTCTGCATGAGGAGGCCATCTACACTGCAGTTACTGCAGTGGAGCAGTTCAGAGTGGGCAGCTGCAGCCAGTAATGGGGCTTTGCATGGACCACCCACACTATTGCAGTTTGTGCCTTTAATAGGTATGTCAAAGATATTCCAAGTATTAGATGGAGAAACAGCAACTTCAGCACAAGGAAGAGCGGTTATCAACCCACGTTAATGCCCTGTGTTGGACTACGACGATGAACATAATAGAAAAGCATGTGGTAGGTTAGATCTAGTTTTGAACAAAAGACAAATTATTTATTTCTTTCTTCAAATGAAGCATAACACTAAGGTATAAAGGGAGTATAAATAACATCTGATTGTGCTCCTAAGCTCCATGCTATAACTTTCTTGCAATGACATCCTTCAACAAATTAACTACATCATTACTGTTAAGTATTAATTGCACAAAACAGATACACAAAATATATAATGAGCTAGAAAGAGGACAACATTCTTCCATTATGACAAACAATTCTAACAAGAAATGGAAAAAAACCCAATAGATCTAGGCTTACACTGATGGCAACACTGAGAGTTTTAAGTCCTCTCCTTGAACACATTACATGTGATAAATAATACGCAAAATATTTAAAGAATTTTATTGTTGCTTACAGAAGATACTTAGCAAGCAAGGAGACAGTAGCAATCACTGCCTCATGTCTCATATCCCCATCATTCAATGCAAATTTTTACATTTCATGCAATAATCCTGAGCTTATTTTCAGTAACATTGAAATGTCATCTATGTTAATTACCAAATACATACAGAGCCCAGCTATGGGATCTATTGTATTATTAAGGCATGAAAAAAGAATAGCAGTTTATCAACTCTGAATGCCACAAATACAGCACAGCAGTTAGAAGGCTCAAAAAAGCTCAGAAAGTACCAGTGATTTCTGTGCGAAGGTCCTCCCAGAACACAACTGAATCATCAGTTCCTGAAAAGGCACAGAATCAAATCCTGTCCTCACTGACATCAGGGAGTTCTGCCATTGCCTTGACTGCTGGACCAAGCTTCAGAGCTATCAGGAGTGACTCAGACTCCTCTTCGTATCCCCAAAAAATTGACAAACTTCCTCTCACTCAAGTCAAGTATTAATTTTAAAAAAACAATACCTACATATTGTTTTATTATTTAGTATTTTAAGCCTATGGAAAGGTTCAGTTCATTATACAATATGGCATTTAATAAAAAGCCTTTTCAGAAAAAGCTTATTTGTAAGTCTGATTTATTAGTATGTTAAAAGAAGGGGGAAGTATCATGAAAAGAACCTCTGCCAAGTTTATGCTCTATTTATAAATTATTTTTAGTTTTAAAATGAAATATTTTGGTAAGCCAAACCAAGGATATGTGATGCAATTCTAGACTCCATGGTTCAATGGCTCTTCTGAAAGACAAAGAGTACCACAGCCCTGTCCACTCATCAAGTGAAGAACTCATCAACTGCATCAGTTGTAAGGGGCTAGCAGTGTTTAGATTGTGCAGTTCTTCACACAGTCTCTATTTTACATTTAAGAAGTTCTTGCAAAATGCCCTTTAGCAAGCCAAGGTATTCCAGTTCAGTTAATTAAGCCATTGAAACTAGGGACAAGTTGCTGGCAAGACTTACTTCATGCATAATTGCATTATGTCCCATTCTGGGACCTAAAATAGCAGATGATCTTCTTTTAACTCTGCAACTGCTATTGCCTAGCCTTTGTGTAAGTATTTACCTAGCTGAGCTCAAGAGTTTACAAATCCAGTAGCTTTATACTTCATGTACAGGTGGCCCATGGTCTGCCATGGACAGAAAGCTGGTAAGTCAAGAGGGGTGGACTCTCCATGACTGCACCCCTTGCAGACACAAGCCACCCCTTGGCAGAGATGGTGCTGTCCAATTCTGTCACTGCAAGGCTCTGAAAACTTTGCAGATGCAAAAATCTGACTTAACTAATTTCACCTAAAACACCGAGTTATAATATTGAAAAATTGTTTGTCACACTAAAACATTCAGGAAACTCATTACTGTCTCATTTAAGATTGAAGGATGAAAAAAAGGTTGTTGATATTAGTTACTGGGTTAGAATTTGCAAGGGTTTTGGTTAATTCCTACTAAGAAATAAGTTAAAGAAGGCTAAGGCTATAAATTGGTACTGTTTCATTTATAAATATTCACTTTATGTCTCTTCTAAAAAACATGTTAAGGAAAAAGGTGGCCAGAAGGATCACACATGTTGTAAATTGTAATTTGGTTGTTAGGCTGTAAAAACCAAAAATGTAAGTGAAATTGAGCACAGTGTAAGAAAAAACCCAGTTTTTCATTAACAACTTATTTACAAGTTCATAAAATCAACTGAACTGGAGTAGATGTCCTATGTTTGTCACCAATATTTTATTGTAACTGGTAACTTGCACACTTTGTAGTAGAACAAAAAGAAATTAAAGTCCACTATATACAGCCTTTGTACAGGCTACTTGACTATACTCAAGGCATAGTGATCATAGCACAACCTAGTCTTCATAATATTTTGTGCACAAAAAGACACCAATCAGACATTATGTGAACATTACAGTGAAATGACATCACAAGTCCAGTGAAAATTCAGCATCATACAAAACATATTGATCTACTGCAAATGACATCCTTTGAAACAATAAGCCTTTTTTCAGTAGTAAATTAACCAGAGTCTGATGCAGAGATTTGTGTAGTTATAAGTCTTTTAAGTGAAGCAACCTCTGCAGATAAGTTTGCTATGCCCTGCTTCAAATAGAGATTCTCTGACTCAGAGACGTTGTAGATATTGTCTTTTATTTCAACAACTCCAGTTTTGCAACCACTCTGAATTTTAACGTTGAGTTCCTTCTGATGCCAGAGTTCTGGTTTAAGTGACCAGTCTTGGATATTAGTCACTTGAACTGAGAAAGGAGTGAGAGAAGAATGCACCAAGTTTTGTGCAGTGTGTTTTTCAAGCTCAGCATGTCTTATTGATGACATATCAATAGGTGATGATAGTTTCTGTGCAGCATCATAGTCATTATCTACTGCTTTCACCTTAACTTGCATGGCGGTGGCTTTAATTCGAAGCTTGTGAGGCAAAGCTGAAGAATTCACTTCTGTAAATTTAACTGTTGCACGAATATTTTTATGTTCAGCTGGGGAATGGATTGGACCCTTAGGAACCTGCTGTTCATCTTCTCCATTAGATGACTTTCCAACTGCATTATCATCAGTTTCTGAGATTCGGGGGGAATTACTTGAGAACCTATTGACTTGGAACAGAAGAGGAGAATGTGAATACATGTTAAAGGTAGTTCCCATGTATTGTGGATATACAGATGCTTTCTGTGAACTTCTGTCATCTCTTGTCTCTCTCTCTAATTCCACAGGCTCCTGTTTTATAATCTGGAACTTATTTTCAGGACTTCTGCAGTTGTTTCGCATACAACTAGATTGAGTATGCTCTAGTGATGATATTTCAGACATATCAGACATAGAGCTTTGAGAAGAATGTTTAATGACAGAAATATAACTGCTACCAACTATAGATGGTTCATGTTCATCCACAAATGAGTTAATATTGTATTTGGGACTTTGATAATCTTGAAAATATGCAGCTGTTGCACTACCAAGTTTCTGTATCTCTTTGGCATGGGCTGCAGAAGTAATTAAACCAAACTTCAGTTTCAAAGAAAGCAGCTCTGCCTTCAAAGTAATATTCTCTTCTCCCAGTGCAATTAGTTTGTTCTCTAAGACAAGGTCATTCAGTCGTCGCTTTTCACGAGATCTTTTGGCAGCTTCATTATTTTTCCGCCTTTTCTCCCAATACATCGCATCTTTCTTTTCATCTGGAATGAATTCTCGCTTTCTCCGGAGAGCTGAAGATTTGCTTTTTCCACTGGCTTCAGTGAGTAGCATCTCTACATTTGCAGACAATTCTTCAGACACTTCTGCTAAAGTAGATTTAAGTACCCTGATTTTGTCCCCATTGCTACTTGTGTCAACAGGTCCATCTTCCTTTTTAAGGGTCTGCATTTTTCTCAGCTGCATCAGAAACAATTCGTAGAAGATCTACAATAAGCAACAGAGCAATCTATCTCCCCAGTACTTCTCACTCCACAACTCGATAAGTACAGAAATTTTAAATCCACACACATTCTTCCTTTTCTTTCATAATCTTAGACAGAAGTGTCTGTCTAGAATGAATTTTCTTAGCAGATTCAATGGGATTCTTCTCAAAAACCTGAAATAAATAGAGAATTTTATTATTATTTAGGAATTGCTGGTTCAAAACACACAGAAATAGCTACTAACAAATAGTTAAGACAAGAATTTGGTTCATTAAACCTGCTGTAAAAATGAAGACAGCTCAACACTGAACTACTGATATTCTATGTTTCATAACACTTAGAACTAGCAGATTTGCTTCCAAAACAAGTATATGATCCAAGGAAGAACCAATTTTAAAATATTTAGGTTTTGACCCTACAGTAATGCTGTCACAGAACCTTCCATGATATCACCGGCCAAACTAAAACCTTCCAACACTTTAAACTGCAGGACACAAAGCATGTTGATGAGCAGCACTGCAAAGTATCCTGTTCCACATTAAAGCATCTCTTCTGAAAACAGCTGTGGTGTATGACTTAAAACTGCAATATATTTGGGTCCTTCATGGATTAAAAATAACATAAGCTGATTTAGAGAAGCTGGAGTGATTTCTATTGTCTTAAAATACCACCATTATCCATTATATCTATTAAGCACTTAATTATTGCTTTTGAATCCTGTAAAAATATATATGCATATATATCTATATATAAGTGTTTGTATCCATCATATTAATTCAAACTATCAAGGTCACATACACAATTTGGGCAAGTACTAAATTATTAAAAAATATTGACAAAAATTATGTAATTTTCTAGTATCTTACAAAGAAAATGTTAAAATCCGTATTGAAAAATACATTAGAGAAATAACATTTAATTAAAAAATTGCATTTGACAAAGAGTTATCTTATGTCAAAGTAAAGTTTAATACCGTTGAGGCATGTGCACCTCCAGGAAACAGTATTTGCATTGAAGTAAAAGTTTAGACCCAGAAGTCTTACCATTAACAAAGAGAAACTAGCTTAACCTTTAGCTTCAGACATTTTAATCATTAAATTTGAACTTGAGAGTTGAAATTGGCCTTTGTTTTATTCAGCTCCTTTTAAGGCAAAAATACTTCTTCTCATAAGATCACTTGGTTTTAATCTTAGACACAGCTTCTCAGCATATACATTTTCCACAGTCAGTCATGGTCCTGGTAAATAGAATGCAGTATGCCAAGTGCTTTTATAGAACTGACTATCAAGTCAGCAATCATTCTTGCCTATACAACCAAAAAAAAAAAAACCCCCCAAAAAAAACCAGCCGCTTCAGATTAATGTCTCTATTTACTGGGAATATTTTTACAATGACTAATGAAACTAATTTTAACATTATCAGTCAAGAAAGTTGTAAAAGAATTAATGAATTGTATTCTGCCAGTTTCCCTTGTCTTTTCCAGAAGGCAAAGTGGAATGAGTGATGTAGTAACAATTAAGCAAGGTCATAAAGACTTAGGTTTCAAGCTGGGTTCTGTTCCATCAAACCATGCCAATTCTTCTGTCATGAAAAAATTAACACATTTAATAGAACAACTAAGTAGAATTTCCTAAAATCCATGGTTAATTACTGACATGTGACTATTTGTCTCTGATAATACAGCCCTAATGAAAAATAGAGTAAGATGCCAGCCACACCAAAGACGCCATCTCATATTTTAGTGCAAAAACAGCACCACAAATTGCCATGTTTGAAAGGAAGAAACGTACCTCTAATACACAAACAGTTACATAGTTACATAGTTACAGTTACATAGTTAGATCCTGATCCAAAATTCTAAGTGGAGTCAAAAGGGAGTTTTCTGTCAAGATTGAAGGAGCTGGATCAGGTTTAAAACCAAAAATGAACTCTACAGCAAAGCAACATCTGTTTCTCCAAATTTTCAGTACAGTTTGATTTGCTGAAGTAGGTGTATAGACATTTTGTCCATTTCACTGATACAGGGAATCAATGACTTACTATGTATACTGTTTTAAACCTAGGGCAACTCAACACTTAAAAAATAATTTAAAACTTAAAAAAACTTAATAACAAAAAACAGAGAAGACAAGGCCACTTGACCTTTTGTCACATTTGTAGAATATTCAGTGTCTGTAGCATCATTTTACACTAATAGAATACTGGAATTTCATTTTATTATACTGTAGAACTGAGAATACACAATTACTGATCTATAACTGTCTTGATCAACTACAATCACTGTATTCACCTGTACCAGTAGCAGACACCTTCTGTGGCACACAGCAGGAAATTGTATCTTGTACTGAATACCTACAAAATCATCATTTGTCTCTTAGCATGTATCTTAGCCAACTCTCACCTAAACAAAAAGTGCTCAAAATAACTTTTGTGAAATTTCATGTCCTTATGAGTTCACAGCTCTTACTGAATTTAACTATACTAGAGAGCTACACTGAAACCCAAATATTTGTTCACCCAGAAAACATACACTAATAAGCATGTCATCATTATTATTACTATATATATATATATACACACACACACATATATATGCTGTAAAGCCTAGAACATCTACACTTACTTGAAGCGGTAGCAACAGCAAGGAAGTACTTATAGAACCATTGGATATTTTATAAGAACAAAACCATACCTACACATTTAAATACTTTTCCCCGATAATGTTCCCACCTTTTATTTTCACATGATATAAATGCAAAATCTTGAACAAGACTGTATCAGGATAAGAATTCAGACTGTGTATGTGTATGGTCTCCAGCTCAAAGCTATCCACTTCAGTGTTTGTCCAACACTGTGGTCTAGGAGAAATACTAATAATGGTAATAATAACTAGCAAAAAAGGTTTTGGATTGTGGGGCTTTTTCCTAAATAAATGTAGACTAATTACATAGTTCATCAGTATGACCATATTGATGGATAAAAACTCGACTGCATGTCCAAATATCCACCTGCAAGCCTAACACTGGCAGTGAGCTGCACTTAGCCCAGCCAGCTGCAGAGTTTGTGTCCCTCATTCCACGGGACATCTGCAGATTGCACACTGGAATGGCCCAATCTGCTCACTGTAGCGCTGTTAACTCCTGTTTTGGCCAGTCTCCCTCCCGTACACATTGTTCCTGGCACAAACAGACAGAACGTAAGCAATATGCAATCTACAGCAAATATTAAGCGTGTATCAAAATGACTATGTTTTTTCATGCAATATTCAGCTTTGCTCTCTGCCAGAGTCCCTCAGTAAAGCTGTCAATACACACATGTAACCCACTGACATGGTCATATGGGTGTGCTGTTTATGCAGCCAGACCTAATGCCATCACTTTCATGAATTAACAAACCAACAGAAGATCTTTAACTCTTTCTATATTTCTTGAGCACTTTTATTACGGCAACTGGAATGGTGGCTTTACAAACAGGAGTCAAAACCCTTGTTTAGTAATACTCCTCCATGTGGATCAGCCCAATGCTGAGTCTGTAAACAAGTTAAATTCCATCTGATGATAATGGCAACATGCCTTCAATGGAATCAGCCATTTCACTTCACTTCACTTGCATTTTATAATTCCACTGGAAAACATGAGTATTTACACATAAATTAATGAACTGTAATGATTCCTCTGACTACATTTCAAATTCCAATATTTTCCCTTATGATTAATTTTTCAATTGCTTTATTACTCCCTCATAAAGTGTTATAAAACCAACATTTGGTTGGTTGATGTTAATGGCATTGAGTGCCAATTCTACAATGTAATAACACTCGACCCTATTAACTTAATTACAGAGCCAGTCTTGCTCCCACAGCAATTTTGCCATTGACTTCAACAGAAGCAGAATACAATCTCAGATCCAAGTATTAATGAGACTGTTGTATAGGACTCATGCTATTGAAGCAAAAAATTATGTATTCATAAATCACGAAAAGTTAATTTATCCATGGGACTCCAAAAAATACTGAAGTGACAACATGGCACATTCAAGACTCAATCCTGGGAACTTATGTATTCACACTGTAATAATTGAAAGGTCTCAAAGCTTGGAGGACGGGGCCACAACCTTGCTCTCTTCTGTGTAATTTAATTATGTAAGTCATTTCTGTTTTAGAGAATGTATGGGGGCCTCCTTATGTACATGAGCCTTCCCATAGAATAACTGCATGTTTTCATTTATACTTAGCAAAATAATTCATATTATTTCCAAGCATAATTTTTCAAATATATGCTAGGATAAAACAATTCTACAGCTCTAGCATTTTAATTGTGATTCTATCAAACTATGTGAAATCCCATTTCTAGCATTTGATGCTCAAACACAATTCAGTTTTCTATCATTGTGTCTAAAAAAGACTATATATCCGTCCATAAAAATAGAAGAAAAAACAGTTATGTATAGCTTCTTGTTCTAGAAAAACAAAAATGACTCTTATCATCACCACCACTATATGGCACACTTGAGAGAAACAGTTGTGCTCATTTTAATGTCTCTGCTTATTTTAAGTTCCTGTTGTCCATCTTTTGCATAGGTACCCCATTAATTATATTACTGCCACCATTCTTCCCCAGTTTATTAATTTTAAAAATCTGGCTACATACCAGATGAGCTGCTACAGGAATTGTTCGTAGATTTGAAAGTCACCAGTTTTCATTCCAAATTTTGAAAAACTGAAAGATATATTCTGCACTTTATCCTTGAAGTATTCTAAAAACAGTTGCTATCTATCTGAATACTTTTATGAGCTACAGAAAAATATTCTTATCACATACATGGGACAGGAAGCTGAGTTTAAGCTCAGGTGGTGCATGCACAGCTTCCCTAACACTGCTGGAAATTTTTGGAGATACTCTGCCTTTACTGCTTTCCACAGACAAAAATTACGCCGTGAAACTCTGCACCTATCACTGTCATAATTCAGAAATCCTGTCCAACAGAGAGTATTTCCCATCTCCACTGAAATCCTTCAACATACTTCTTGCCCTTTACCTACAACAGTTTGTGAGTTTATGTTCCTGCTGAAGAAAAGCTTTAATGCTGGCTACGCTGAAATAGTGAAAGAGTGGGAGAGATTTGTGGGCCAGAGGGTCTATACAATGTAGAATAAATGTAGTTAAAACTTCTTGAAAAAGCCTACGTAACTGCATTTTATGCTATGATGGACAGGTTATCCACAGTCACAAAGGGGAAAAGCATTTACAATACAATTATTGCCACCAATTTCTGCTGTTATGTAGCAATGTGCATAAGGATCATGGATATGTTACAACAGCATGAAGCAATGCAGAGCTATTGATCCTGTACACAGTTTCCTTTTCCTACAACTTCATGGACATCTGAAATGCTCACTGTTTCAGGACCAGTGTGTAATTAGGTCAGTGGAACACTGATGATGATGATAACTTTGTACAAGATGACCCACTTTTGCTAAAATGTTGATCGTATTACTGAAAGAAAAAAATGGAATATGTCCACAAAATATATTCCATTGGGCACACCAGAAATCATTTATTATGACACTGTTCAATCAAATTAAAGAAAAAAATGAGTAAGATTGTCATGGAACTAAAAAAAAATATTGTAAATTCATATTACCCAACTCCACATTGTACCCAGAAAACTGATGTCATATCTAATTTTTACAAAAGGTTTTTATTGTTAGAAAAATTACTTAAGTTACTGTTTATCTTAAGAACTACAAATTAACTCATTAAAGTACAGCTTGCTTACCAAAGGTAAATTACTGAAATAAAATTTCTATCTGTGTGGCACAAAGCATATGTTAAGGGTAGCCATTGTTCAGAAAAGGTCAGTGAAACTTAGTAAGTGCAAATTTGCCCCACATTTTCTTTCATCTCCTTATGAAGATAGTATGATTATGCCAGATCTGTTCATTTTTCCCAAAACAAGCTATTTATTGCTCTGGTTCAAATGGTGAAAAACAAGATCTAAGAATATTTCTGATAGCAGCAGGAAAAAACTTAAAACTGAAAAGGAAGTAAATATATCTTGGGTAAATATTTAATTCCATATATAGATAATATATATAGTATAGACATGTAAATATGCAATTTAATAAATATCATATCAACTTCCAGAATTTTAAATAAAGCCTCAATATAAACAACCGTTACTGAAGTTACATTACTATGACAGTATGTTTCTCATTTCAATAGCTACTTGACAGCAGGAAGAACGAGACTGTGCAAAGCTATAACTTAATAGCAACCATGCTCTGGAAATACAGTCTCATGTTTCCCTTAGTTACAAACTATATAAAAAAAAAAAAAAAGCCCACAAAATCAAATATTAATTATTCTGACAACAAATGGCTTCTATTATCGAACTGTGTTCTTAAAATGCCAACCACGGACCAGACCTTCAGCTGACCTAAATTGATATGGCTCTATTTAAAGGCAGCAGAATTATGTCAATTAATCCCAATTGATGCTCTAAGCATGCATCTTGTTATATAACAACTGAAGTAAATATATAAAATAAACACTGGCTGTAAAATGTTATTATCTACCACTCACAACAGACAGAGCAGAGAAATAGCAATCTTCAGAGCTCCAATTCTGTGAGATGGTCCAGACCACTGCCATGCTGAACATTATTTTCTTTGTTGGGTTGCATTCCACTTGTAAAAAGAAGTCTTGCTGCACTGGCATCTATATTGTCAGCTGTTGTGCAGACACTTCTGTAGCAAAAACTGGTTAATTATTCAAATACTGCAGGACAGACTGCAAATTACACCAAGGTGGAGTAACTCAAGAAAGGGAAAAAAGCCATGTCTTAAATAAGGCATTCTTGTAATAGACTATATATTTAATATCTGTCACAAAATTCAATCTCATAGTATTTTGGACATGGACCAATTCAACAAGTGAATTAGTCAAAAACACAGGGTATTTAAGGTGGCTTTAGATTTATTTCAGATCTACCATACAATACAGTTTTTTAATAACATTGCTTCTACTACATTTTTAGTCAAGACCAAGTATACCCTTGTTTACACAATCTTTTCACACTCATGCTTATCAGTATTAGACAGTTACATTCTCTTGTAGCTACTAAAAATCTTTTCAAATTCTGTAAGGTAATGCTTTAATACTGTAAAATACTAACACGGAAATCAATTGTCATTTTCTTTTAGAATGGACTGCAGGAATTGGCCATCTATTTGCATTTTTTTTCTATTACATAGCCTAAGCACATTTATATCTCATAACTGGCTGTAATGATCATGGCAAGGTCACCTAGAAGAGTCAATTAAGCTGATGAGTCAGATACATTGCTTAACAGTGTGTAATAAGACTCAAACAGAGGATTTTATTGTTCATATTATTGCATCAGAGTGATGTTATAACAGCAGCAAGATTGCCGTCTGGAAAAAAACTATTGCATAAGCATCGTTTGCATAACTACTTGTTAAAATAAGTAAATTTAAAATGAGTTAAAGGTTTATTTCATTTAAGAGTTTTATTTCAAGATAAAGGATTGGGAAAAAGCAGCATGGTGCTGATATCTTTCTCAGAGTCTCTTTTGACTCTCTATGTTCTACATGTCTGTATGTTCTATAAATTTCATCCAAAGCAAGGCAAATACTGTTCTGTCTTAAGATGAGATAAGCTGTGTGGAGGTCATGTAAGTTCATACTGCCCATGGGAAGACTCTTAGCTTTTTGACACCTTCACATCAGTTTCTCAAAAACAAAAACAAGCTAACAAAAAAAAACCCCTCCCCAAACCTCAAAACAAAATGCAGAACAACCCCCACCAAAACAGCAGAAACTTGAGGCTTTGGACGCAAATTCAGGAAGCTGGATATTTTAAAAGCTAATTAAGAGTCCTTTGGAGCACGAATTAAAAATATAAAGTAAATGAAAGGGGAGGCAGAATGTTCTAAAGTGTACTAGTATTTTAACACTCAAAGAAATCTGTAATGTGAGAACTTTTGTAACAATGACTGTTAGTGCCAATGTTATTAACGATCCTTATTCAGTAGTCCTTGAACTTGTTGGTATAAATCAGGTTTTTGGGCCAAAACACCAAATCCTTATTCATTCGAGTTTCCCATCAAAGTCAACATTTTGATTGAATAAGGACCATAAAAGCATTGCACATAGCAATATTTCAAAGGAGGCTCTGGATTTAATTAATTACTGAGGAGGGCAAAGATAACTCAAAGTAGGTTACATACACACTGGAGCAAACACAACGGAACTAAGTGCAATCACTCAAGTTACAAGGACAACGAAAAAAAACAGGGTTGTTTTTAACACAACAGTAACTCCAAAAACGCCTCACTGTCAAGGCTGTACTTGGCCCAAACAATCCAGCAGCAGAAAAGTTTATGCAATTAACAAGAATATTTTTTAAATATTTTGCTACTACTTCCTATAGCAGGTACAATGAACGTAAGGCTACTCAGTTGGGAGGATTTTGGTCAGAAGCACAGTGATGTTGGTCTAACCTACTGGAGAACCATTTTAGTAATTTAAAAAAAAAAAATCACCTCATCTTGAAAGGCA
>WBND01000831.1:0-27842 GCA_013398595.1 Tychaedon coryphoeus
GATGTTGCTCCTTCTTGGAATTAATTTTTTTCAGGGAAGGGATTTGCGGTAGCACAAAAACAGCATCAGCAGCTGAGTTTCCCAGGACAACTAGATTGTGCACAGATACTGTCATGCTTCCTTGTGCTTTTCTGACACTCTTGAGTTCTGGAAGTAAAGACTCTTCCCAGCCTGACATTCTATGCTCCTGTTGCTGCATGCCTGGCTGTAGCAGCTCATGTCCAAACACAGCTGGGTGCCTGCTGAGCATGGCAATAGATGGCCACAAACGGGGAATTTCCCCAGTGAACATCAAGGCAGACACATGAGGAAGTGCAGAGAATAGGGATAACTGGGAGGAACAGCTGTTCTGTGTCTCTGATTATGGTGCAGCACTGTGAAGGAGCAGCCACATCAAGTGCTGGAAGCAGCCATGTCCTGCCCTTTTCTGCTGTCAGATGGACATGGGACAGACTTGTTGCCACAGGTCCATCCGACTTGATCTAGGAACAATGGAGGGCCATGCACTGGTAGGGAATGGCCTCCAGCAAGAGCAAAGCAGGATCTTCTAGCAGCAAAGCCTGAGCTTTTGAACGGACCATCTCCTCACATAGTTGCTCAAAGAGCTTCCCTCCATCCCAGAACCTCAGCCACAGGAGTCCCTACTTTAACTCAGCATCTGCTACTTCTTCAGCACTGCTGACCCATCAGATCAAGGCTGAGCCCATTTTGTGGGCTTGAAGGCTACCATTCTATGGTAGTGATTTACCACAGAAACAGCATTAAGCATTAAATACCTGGAAGCAATTAATACTTATGCAGCCAAGTAATTTTTAAAAGTATAAATACTAAAGGCATCACTTGTTTCCAAGTGTTAACTCTTTTAAGGGCAAGGCAGACTGAGTACTTCATTTACCTTGTATCAGCCCTACTGCCAGGCTCAAAGTGCACCACACACAAGTTGGAATCCAGTAAAATGTTTGAACTAAATACAGTTCCCTTTGTTTTGCTGCAGGTGTGACTTATGGAGTGAGACTTTCCTTGTGTGTGGTACTTAAGTCCCAGATGTTAATTCATAAACTCAGTCTAAACACAGATGCCAATTAGCATAGGAAAGCACAGTGTGTTGTCATCATGATTCTCACTTTGTAAAGCTCAGGATAGCTCTCAGAGCTGGTATGTGCTACCCAACACAGGCTCAATGCTACTTGAAAAGAAAGCGATAAAGCACATTTCATACCTCAAATATCCATCAGATCTCAAACAGCTGAGACAAAATATGTCCTTCCTTGGGGATCAGAGGCCAAATCTGGGTCTTGGTGCAGTCACTGATCTACCTTCTTGTCACATCATGTGGATTCTCATTGCATACTTTTACACCAACCTGAGCTTTGAGGGGCTGTTACAACACGAAGATGCTGGTCACAATTCAGCACTGTTTGTTTCTGTCATTTATCCTTTCCAGGCATCAGTTCTGTAACAAAAGGCTCACATGGCAAAACCAAATTGGATTTCTACTGCTAAAAACCTCCCTTTCTTCCCAGTCTTGTACTTTGATTAGATGAGAACACATTCAAGAGAGAGGTATCCACATTTCCTGCCTTGGAATTAATTGGGAGCATCTTGATCCTTAAAGCTTAACTTGTTCTCTGACTTTATTTACACCCAGTTGTGTCACACTGCCTAGGCATCCCAAACCTGAGGTTCTTTGTTGTGAAGGCACAGAAGAATCTGGCATTTAATATCCCTAAATTCAGGAAATCAGGAATGCACATTACTTCCCTTTGCTCAACACAAGTAGTTAAAAATAAAGTTATAAACTTCCCAAGCCAATTGGCATGACCCGAGGACATAAAATATTTGGAAATCTGCTTCCCGTCTCAAAACAGCAACTCATTTGCCTTCACACGGTCCGCTGAGAGTCAATTACAAAAATTAACACTAAGCAGAAAAGCTTGTCTTTTGGGTTTGTTTGCTTTTTTGCCAAGCCAGCCAGCCCAGTCCTTCGTAGGAGAACACAGCAGCATGCTGTCTGGGTGATGGTCCAGCCCACTCCTGCAGGGTTGGACACAGGGAGAACCAACTGCTCACCCAAGAACTTCTTCCAGATGTCCCCTAGTGTCTTACACAGGTTTTTTTGCATATACCCCAGGCTGAAACAGACTTAGAGCAACATCCAAACTGCTCTCCTGCAATGGCTGCTGACACTTTTTTTGTGCACATGCATTCTGCTTTCGTTTTCTTCACTACATTACTGGCAGCTCTGATGAGATATGGAATGTCTGTCAGGATTTGTTATTAAAGCCCACAGGTTTCCATGTGGATCTTCAGCAGGAAGGGATACTCAGCTCTTCTGCTTCCCCACCCCGTTTCTCCTGTTTTAACCACCTTGGAGATCAAGTAGCTTTTCCTACAGAAACTGGAACTGTGGGTAAATGAGCACCTATGACCCAGAGGGGAGAAGTAATAAAATGCCAAGAAACAACATTCCATTACATGTGGGGTGCAGATGAAATGGAAAACTGAAACTAAAATTTAGTTTCTTTTTTCCAAACCTTCATGAACCTCTGTTCCCAACTAAATTCCTAATGGTTTCTTAACTCAAAGGTCCTCCCACTCAGCACTGTACTTGGAAAAACTCCAAAACCCACACCAATTGCTTCAATTAAAACAGCAAAAAATACTTCCTCTTTGTTGAGCCAAAAGCACAGGGTTAGTGCAAGCCAGGTAAGGATTCAAATGCCTGAAGATGCCACTTTAGGAAATATTTCACACAATGTTTCCCAAGGTAGGGCTCTGGATAGCGAAGCACAAAGCTGCTCATCTGAAGACAGGTATTAGTGAACCAAAAACCAGGATAAAGGCAATGAGGATGAAATCCAAGTGAAATAGCTTGGATTCTAAAGTAGCACAAGACAAAAAGTGTGGCTGGGAACACAGTACTAGAGGCAAGTTGTGAGTTAATGCCTTGGCTTAAACTTTACAGCAGACCACAAATTACAGTTATCAACTTATTAGGACAGGATCAAACCTACTGTATTTGACATAGATTTTCATTTGTCCAAGCAGGGCTGTGTGCTACCAACACGTGCAGATATGCACAATACAAACACAGGAGGGGAATCTTCACTCAGTTGTTCAAATACCTTACACCAAAGAATATCTTAAGACATCTGAGAGGTACCAGTGTTTTTTTAATACACCACCATACAATTGCTGCACACGAAGCTGTCAAGGCATAAAATATTGCAGTAATCCTTAACTAGCCCTATCCAAATTAGGCCAGCAAGAATTCATTAAAAAAACTAATCAAACTAGACCTTTATTCTGCAGAAAATTTAAAAAGTCAAGCACACAAGGTCAGTGTAAACATGTTCTTTAATATCACTGAAGATAAATTTAGCAACCCAAGTCTTAGGTGGGTATCAAATAAATAATCATTTTGAAAAAGTGTTTACATATCAAGGGAGCTCTCAAGGCAGCAGAGCACAGTTTGTAGTTCCTCCCTGCTAACACCCCCCTCACCAAGAGAATGTACAGTAGGCAGTGCACACTGGAAAAACAATCACAACGCAAGGGCACACTCGCCAGCTTCCATGGAACCTCTGGGTAGGATTTCAGAAAGGGGGGAGAAGTAAATGGAGAAATGCACTGCCCTTTAAAGCACCAATCTTTCTCCACAGCCTTTTCACCAACGTAACACAAATGGCAAAAGAATTCATGTTTGCTTCCAAAATCCACTCTCAGCTCAAAGATTAACAGAGCACTGCTCTGACAGAGAATTATTCTTCAAACTGACACTCCAGCACAATGCATCACCCCCCTCCCAGCCGGGCTCTGCTCCTACTCTAACCTTGAAATTCCTCTCCAGTCATGGCAAAAGTAACTCAGAAAGCTTAAAGACAGGTAAGAATTGTTATTTCTTGCAGATGCTGGCCCAGTGTACTGAAATGGAGCAAGATGTGACAGGTCTCTAGGTATAGGGTTACCCAGGAAAACATCTGGCGTCTTATGTCACTCAAATAAAACCTTCCAAAAGTCAAAATACTTCCTCAAATCATAGATTTGTCTTTGTTAAACAATTATTCTCCTGTAAATACATGCCTGATGTGAAATTTCTCACATCAGAACAAGAAGATTAAACAATCTAGAACGAACGAGAAACCAATTATAAATATGCCACAAAAATATTTGCAAGAGAGTCACTGCAAAATCGTTTTCTTTCACTTTCATCAAAATATTTTCTCTCCATACATACAGGCTGGGCAGTCTTCCACTCTCTGTCCTCTAGGTCAACATGCAATAGATCTGTGCTAAGCACTGCAGTACTCACCAGAGAATTGTTTCTTCTCTAACACACCTGAAAAAGGTTCTGCTTTGAGTCAATTAAAAAAAACCTGTACTATGTAATACTGCTGTGTATGCTTGTGTACCTACTGAATAAATATTGCAGGAGATAAAGGATTGTTTCACTGCTAGCTGGGCTTTGGCAAAAGAGGAATGAGGCTGACATAATCTGGATGCTTCACACTTCTGAGTGGGGGATGCTGCAACATTTAACAGATATGGAATAAAATAAATCTTAGATCTAAAACTGTCAGTACACAGGATTCCCAAGTTGTTCTGAACACAGGAGCAGGGTAATCAGTTTTCCAGGAAAGCCACATAGTCAGTCAATCTGGCCAGCTGCTGTTCATTGGGAATTGGTGGGACCGGAGCAGGTTCTATAAAGATAAAACAAATGGATCATTAATGAAATTTAGAGAGCAAATCCATCAGCAGTACCATCCATCACAACAGGAAGGGGAAAAAAATTAAATGCATCTGATTTCAACAGCCTTCTGGGGACAGATCTTAACCGTATCTCCTCCCTATACAGCCCCAGCTGACATAATTCCTGTTATCTGCACCATTCCAAGAGTTACTAACCACAAAAACTACTGCAACAAGTTCCACTTGTCAGCAGCCTCCAGGATTTCTTTGCACACACTGGAGTCTGAGTAATGAGGGCTGACAGTATTCTGCCTTGAGAAAAAAAGCTCCTGGAGCTCTCTGGCTGCTCCTTTCCTTGCAAGCTTCTGTTCTGAAGAATGGCAAACAAACAAACAGATCTAGTGGGTGATCAGACCAACAGAACACACAGGAGCTCTGCTATGGAAGTGGAACCAGGAATCTCAGGCACTGCTTCAAACATGAGGGAGTGAGAAGACAGGAAGAAGCACATTCACACAGCACCTGATTGGGGTGGGCTGCTGTTTTTTATTTTGGAGGGGCCAGTGAGAACATTCACTTCTCTAGGACTCAATTCCCATTCAGTGGTGCTGGTGACACTGTTTATACAAATTTAGCTAAACCCATTATATAGAAAGAAAAATACCTGATGAAGGGATAAATCTGTTAAAGGAAGCTTCCAGCACACCTGGAGAAAAACATACAAAATTAGCCCAATGGAACAGTTTTAAACAGTTTTATGCAACAAAACATGGATCAAAAGCTAATTAAAATTAAAGATGTTTATTCATCACACTTGACTTTATAACCAAAAACCAGAATATCCAAGGCTTAGCTGCTTCAAAGGAGCCTCTTTTGCCTGACTAGTAGTTCTTGCACTCACTTTTGGAAAAAGAACCACATAAAAATAATTCCCAGTTTTATTAAGCTCTGCATATTTTGCAACCAGTTCATAAAAACCCCACCTGATCATATATAAAATCTCAGGGCTCTGGTTGGCTTTGTGCCTCATAGGGGTAAATTTCAACACCTAGCACCTGTTTATTATGGGCTCTGAACTCCCAAAAACTCTGCCCATACAAACATTTCTTCGTCTAACAAATCTTGGCCTTTTGGATATGCTGTTATTTGGCTCCTTCTGCCAGAGCAGCACAGAGCAGTTTAAGAGCAGTTGTTTCATCCTGCTTTTATAGCTTAATATTTATTTTTGCCTCAGCCAGCCAGATACAGCTTTTAAAAAAAAGAAAAAAGCCAAGTATTTCTGCAGACCAAGTTTTGCAGAAACAGACATTCTGTTATCAACACCATGAAAGTGAAGAAAAGAAGATTTTAATTTTAAAGCAAAGGAAATTATACCAACAACTGGAACTCCTCAGAACACAAAGATTCACTAAATCCCTGCCTAAAGAAGTTCTAATTCTCCTGAAGGAAAAAAAAAATCTCCGGTTTAAGATGGTCTATTTATATTAATCTTGATTAGGTTAAGACATGTCATTTGAGGTCATCCAGTTTATGTTCCACAGAGGCAGAGCCAGCAGCAGAGGAGGAGAGGGAGCAATCACAGCACATCCTGTCTGCTTTTGTTTAAACAAGTCCATGTGAGTATGTATCTTAATCCAAACTACTTGTGAAGTCCAAACCAAACCCACCTCTTTGTACTTCCTCATGTTTTAGTTGATCAGCGTGAGCATCCAAAAAGTATCTAACAGAATTCTGTGCAAAGCTGTAATTAAAAACTTAGCACCTAATTCCTAGAAAATGCTGAACAGTTCGTGAAGGAACAGCTCCACCTACCCGGCTTTTTCGGCATCACCATGCGAGTTGCAAAGTCTGCTTGCCAGCCCTGTTCTAGCACACCTGGAAAGGCATTTGGGCATTTGTGAGACACAGAAGGGGAGAATAAACAGTGATAATTAACAGTAAAAAAGTTTTTTTAAAATCAAACCATTATCCAGAAGCAGGATTTTTTTCTTCTTAATTACTGCCCAATCACTTAACAGCCTCAGAATTTGTACATATATTTTTATTAATCATCACTTGGAGCTCTCTGAGCTCCTCATCAGTATAAAAATTACTCAGGGAATAATGCCAAGTACCTTTCACAGCTTCTTCTACAGGAAGGCCAACAAAGGCTGCAAAATCATCTGCAACTATTGATGTGTAAGCCTGGGAAACCAGTCCAAAGGCTCGTCTCCTGGTTGCATCTAGGGAGAGAGGAACACAGGACACAAGAGACTCATCTCCAGAGCTGGGAAATCTGAGAACATTTCCTCAATTCTATCACCTTTGGAAAAGCACTACCAACCTTCAAGTGAGCACTTCAGGAGTTCGCCCTCCCTTCCCACAGTTCAGTCAGCAGCAAGAGACAATAAATGTTCTCTGCCAGCACAAACCCCCTCAGAGCCCACACTGAACCTCCAAATGCAGCCTGCAGCACCCTGGGCTCTGCCACCAGCACATGAAACACTTCAGGGAACTCTGCATCTGATGGCATTCTCTGTTTGCAATATGCCAGCAATTAGTTAACAATTAGTGGCATCTAAAAAGCAGTTGTTTCTCAAGCTATGGAGAATTTGTTATTGCAAAACACCTCTTTTTTTGCAGTCTGCACTGCCCTCTAGGAGCAAGAATTAGAATGTTACCATTACACAGGATAGAAAACATTTCACAGAAAAACCTTCCTGTAAGCCCTACGAGGTTCTGAAATGCCAAGGCAAGTCCCCTGAATCACTGGTTGAAAGTCTGATAAAACTGGGTCTGTTCTGCTCTTACAGAACAAACCACATGGTTTATGAAATTCCAGCATTAAAGAATATGTAGAAACTAAAAACCTTTTAGTAAAACCTACAAAAACTTTGCAACAGTTTTCCTGACCATTTCTGATTTTTTGTAACTAACAGTTTGTCTGTTTGTGTTGGTGCAGACAAAAACAATTCCAGGCAATTCCCTCCTCCCCACACAAGCTCATCTTGTACCTCTGAGTGCTTCCATGATTGGCTGGATAGTCTCAGACCACTGATGGGCACCGATTGCTGTGTAGATTCCTGGGAAGTCCCTCTGCCAGATCCTTTGTCCCACTGACCAAACTGCACCAAGTTCAGCATTTGCCTGTTGTGACCAAAAAAACCCACCAGTGTTAATCCAGAAGAAAATTCTCTGCATTGACCAGATGTATAAACCCATTTCCACCCCCAGATTTTCAGAGAACATTGCTGTGCAACAAAACCAGCATGTTTCTGAGTTAAATTTGGCCCAGTACTTACAGATTTGATAGCAGGAGGGATTCTTTTCCAGAGATAACGTGCATTATTCCTTAAAAAAAACCAAAAAAGTTAAAAATACTTCCTAGTCACCACATGCTGCAAAGAGACACCACAAGGTTTGTTCAGATGCTGTATTGAACACTCTCAGTGCTTTAAAAATGTTCTTTCTAGGAAGGAATATTGGACACTGAAGTGGGAAAACAGAGCTGCTCTCCAGCAGACAACACTGGACTGTCATAACAACAAAGAGTTCATTAATTGCCTCATTTAGCACCACTTTGGGAAAGCAGCTCCTCCCTAAAACCCCAAGTTCAGTGCATCAAACCCACACAGGGACATGGAATAACCCCCCAGACCAAATTCCTGGGATCTCTGCCTCCTGTAGATTTAGCTCCTTCAAGCCAACAGTATCCCTTCCTTTTTAACATGGGCAGTCCAGAGTTACCCTGCTGGAATTTAAACACAAGGAACAGCCCCGAATCCAACCCAAAACAAATGCAGCCCTGAACAGCTACAAAACAAAACACTGAATGTTTCACACTCCCCAGAGGAGCCAATTTCACCACTTTATTCCCAAATGCTCCCACAGTTCAAAAGGGTGGGGAAGAGCAAGGAAAGGAGAATAGTTTTCCTGTCAGATCAAGGGGTGAAAAAGACTCAATCCCCAGAAATGTTATTATCATTTCTTTGAAAACACAGCATTTTTATTAATGACACAGCCCATTCCCAACGTGCTGGTGACAAACCCAGTGTCACAGGCTGGGACAGGCCACTCACATGTCATTGTGCAACAGGTACAGAGCCAGCAGCTGGCCATAAACGAGGGGTGTGGCAATTCCTCCAGGGGCCTGAAAACAAACACAGATTCTTGGGTTACAGATTTTAAAGAGGGGTGTGACACAAAATGCAGCAGGAAGCCAAGTTTTATGTAAAGTGAACGCTCCAAGACGACTGATTTTTTTTTTTTCACATCACATAATAGGCCTGTGCAAATTTTTTGGGGGGGAATAAAGTAAGGCTACATCTTCCATTACTCTTTTCTTATGCTCATGAGAGTGGCATCTGTTGAAAGTTAAATTAAATCACCCCTGACTTCGTTTACCTTCAGCTGAACTTCAGCTCAGGCCACTCCACCACAGCAAAGCTTCTCTGCCCCTCCCAAAAACCCCAAGCTCAGCTTCAGCCCCTGCCATACTCGAGCAGAACCCCAAAATCTCACAAGGAGGAAACAAACGATAAAAAAAAAAAAGCTGTAAAATTTTAAAAGCCTGCAATAACTTGAAAGCTATAAAGATTTCCAATAAGGCTTCAGGCCTTTTATCAAGGGACAACAGAACGAAAAACAGCACGGAGGGAGCTTCCAGTGAAAGCTGCCACAATAAATCTCGATCTAAGGGTAATTCCCCAAGTTTGGCTCAGGCTCCACTTCCCTGACCAATATTTTGATTTTCTCACCCACGAGAAAGACGGAAGCACACAAACTACTCCCCTCAGACTCCCTCTGAAACGACGCGAATAATTATTCGGAAATACCCACTTATCTGTAGCCTGCGAGTTTCTGAAGGGCTCCCCGACGAGCCCAAGGGCCAAGTCAAACACTGACTCCTCTCCGCTCAGACCCACGCCCACGCACCCTCCCCACCTCACACGCGCACACGCAGACCCCTCCCGCCCCGCGGCACCTCCAGCTCCTGCGTCTCGCACTGCTCCAGGAGCCGCCTGAAGCTCACGGAGCTCTCGGCCATCACCGCCACCGGCATCTTCCCCTCACGGCGCCGCCCGCCCGCATCAGGCGCCCGCGCTCTGACGTCACTTCCGGCGCCAGCCGTTTCCCCTCCGGCATGTTCCGCCCGCCTCTCTATGGTCCTGGAGGACCGCGGGGGGCGTGGCCAGGGCCGCCTCTCTGTGCTCCTGGAGGACCACGGGGGAGTGGTCAAGGCCTGGGGGCGTGGCCACGACCCGTGAGGGGATGAGGGCGCCGCGCGCTTTTTGGGGTGGCAATGATTAAAGCCCTTTTAAATCCCTCTATTTTCTGCGTAATAAGCAACGTTTCCGCGTCATAAAAAGAACTGAGTGTGCTTGGCGTGCAGTGCGGAGATGCACGTTCGGTTTTCTCTCCGTATTTGTCGCGTGTTGCGGGATGCGCGAGACGGGCGCCCTCCATCCCTTATTGCACATTACACGTCCATAAGAGATATTCTTAAGGGATAGGAAGTGCTTTTGCAGCTCTGTTCCTGTTTCTGGTGGGCTGTAGAAGTAGTTTTACCCAGTTTAGCTGGGTTTCTTTATCTTTGTTCTCTGCGAAATCCCCTGCTTGAAAGAAAACAGCGCTGCTGGAGACAGGTCATAAAATCATGGAATATCCTGAGCTGACCCACAAGGATCAAATCCAAACCCCGGACCTGCACAGGCACCCCAACAATCCCACTCTTTGCATGCCTGAGAGCGTTGTCCAAATGTGACCATTCCCTGGGGAGCCTGTTCAGAGCTCGCCCTTTTCCCAACACCCAGCCTAAACCTCCCCTGACACGGCTCTGATACACACCCGATAAATATTCAATACATATACAGCACCTGTATCTGTGCTTCTATGCTGTAAAAGAGTCCACAATACGCCAAAACCGCATTTAGCAGCACAGGTGCTATTTTAGGGGCAGAACCACCCCTCGCCCGTGTCCTTTCTGTGGCTCCCCATCCCCAGTGAGGGCCCATCCAGCACCAGGACTGCCCAAAATTTTCCCAGAATTAGCCTCGGAGCCCTATTTATGGCTTGGAGTGGGGTTGCACATGTTTACAGCCCAGTTTGAGGCGTAGGAAGTGATGGGAAATTGCAAGATTGTCTCCAAATCTATGTAATTACTGAGGCTGCAGATATAAATTCTTATTTTTAGGGTAAAATCAACCCGAGGGGCTCATTTTCTGCAAAACTTTGCTTTGTGATATGACAGATTTGCTTTCCCCCATCCTCCTCTGACCCGTATTCTTTGAACAAAGCCTGACCCCAGCACTTCCCACCATCTTCTACCTCTAGCACTGTCCTAAAAATCATCCCCCCAAACCATTTTTGGAGTTTGCCTAGGAGTTTCCCTCCTTTCCCAGGAGTTTTCCCAAGCTGTGCTCAAGAGCTGCACCACCTCAGTGCAAAATTCGTGTATTCTCCACACTTTCGGGGCGAAAATAAAGAAGAGTGGTGTAAATCCTGATGCCTTTGCCATAGACTCCCCGTGCTCCGGGGGATTTTTTGGCCGTGGAAAAACAAAACTAACGTGTGTCCGTGCTGGCTTTGGGATTCTCCCGAGGCACAGCATCCTGGAGGAAGGCTCCAGGCGGTGGCACTGCTGCTCCGCCGGCTCGGGCATCACTTTTCCAAGGAAAAGTCCCCGCCAGCCGCATCGATCCCCACCGCCCTTTGTTGCCGCCAGCTCTGCGCCAGCGTCGCTTTGACATTCGGACATCTGAGAGGAGCACTGTCCTCACCTTTTGCCCCCATTCCCAATTATCTCGCGTTTTCGGGAGGCGATGAGGGGAGCAAAGCGGGTGGTAGCTTGTGATGATGCCGGTGGGGGAACCTTGGCTCAGAGCATCCCGGATTGCCACCGGGAACGCGCTGGTTTGGGAAGGATTCTTCTCCCGGGGGGTGTCAAGGTGCTGCAATCCCACATCCCGATGCCATCCTCCAGGTGGGAAGGCGTGAACTGGTCCTTGGCACTGCTGGCTGTGTTGGGCCTGGGCAGAATCTCAGCTCCTGATTGTGCTCCTGCTCCCTGCGGGGAGATAATTTCGTTTTGTGGGGGGGGAAAGAATCCCGTAAAAATGGAATAGAGGAGATGTTTCCTCAAGAGGGCACTAGCTGCAAGTGAAACTGCCTAAAAATCCAAGGAGACTGGGCATCCAAACATCCCACTGTCCTTCTCACCTGAGAGATTCTTTCTATTTGGGGGAAATTCGGCTTTAAAAAAATTATTTAGTTTTACTTTTCCTTTTTTTTTTTTTTTTTTTTGAACAACAGAGGAAGCTTTGCTTCCCGCTGTGCTGAGCCGAGCCTCCCAAATCCACCAGCCCCTCTGGAAGCAATTCCTTGGCATGGAATTAGCCAGAGCCTATCCTTTTGCAGGCGTGTGCTGCATCCTCCCCTCTCTTTCTTCCCCAATTTCCCGAAGCTGTTTAAGGCTGTGGTAACATTTCCAAGGAGGAAACATGCCAGAAGAGAATACACTTATTTTCCAGTCACCAAGATAAAATGCAGCAAATTTGTTGCATTTTCAGGGTTGTTGTAAATCTGGGAGGTTCAGAAGATGTTCCTGGGGTTGTTTGGAGTCTGGCCTCCGTATGGTGGCATCATCCAGGATCTCTGGACAGTGGTGGAGACTGCCTGAGCCAGCATCCCAGAAAACCACAGGGTCATTTATTTCACTCAGGAGTTTCTCCTCGATTCAGGCACCAAAAGAAGAGGCCAGACTCATAAAACAGCTGAGCACGTTGGAAAATCTATCCCACTGGCAAAGCTAACCACGTTAAATTAACGGGAGGGCTCCTTGACTTGACAGCATCCTGATTTTTCTTTGGCCCACAGGCTTGAAAAGCACTTAAAGACATGGCCGCCAGCTGCTGCAGAAGTGTAAAGTAAATTTAATGTGATTTTTATTCAGCTCCTGGTGATGATGGCAGGAAAATTGCAGCAACCCGGTTGTGCCTTGCATGAATTTTAAAGCAGGGAGGGAAATGGATCCCAGTTCTGCCATCCTGGACAGTCCAAGTAGCTTTCAAAGCAATACCAAGGCATTTCCGAGAAAAATTAGCAGAGATTCCGTGACAGGGATTCATTTCCCCAGTCGTTTCCATGTGCTGCTGCCTGTGATCTGGAGGTACCCTCTGGAAAGATGATTGCAAGTGGTTTCCCTTTCTCATCTGCTCCCAAAGCTTTGTAAGGGAACAAAAGACTCATGATGGGGAAATTAAGATGCAACAGGGCGATATGGAACAATAGGACAGTAATTTGATGTGAAAGTTAAAGAAAATGGTGCTAAAGGGTCACGCTGAACTTCTCCACACCCTTCCCATTCCCTCAACAGCCTGATTGGCACTAGCTGGGCTGATCTGAGAAAAAGCTGGATCCAAACACATTATTTCCTTCCATGACATCAAAGGGAAAACGCCTCGTTTTTAGGAGCTGCGCCCATGAAAGGAAACGGTGAGGGATGGGAAATTATCATTGCTTTTGCCCCAAACAAGCTTTGTAATCTATTGCATTTCCATAGGGGCGTTGGTTTAAACTCCAATAAACAAGAAGCTATCTGGGATATTACGTTTTCCTTATTTTCTTTTCTTCCCTTTCTGTCCTCATCCTTGATTTTTCAGTTCAAACCCGAGGTCTCACTTCTACAGGTTTATACTCCTGCATGGTGGTATAAATACCTGGCACAGGGGGCCCAGAGAAGCTGTGGCTGCCCCTGGATTCCTGCAAGTGTGTAAGGTCAGATTTGGATGGGGCTTGGAGCACCCTGGAGTAATGGAAGGTGTCCCTGCCCATGGCAAGGGGTGGGACTGGATGTGCTTTAAGGTTCCTTCCAAACCATCCTATAATTCTGTGATTCTACGAAATAAAGGTAAAAGCACCCCTAAATCAGAGAGGCTGAGGAGCTTGGAGGATGTGTAGAAGACCAAAAAGCGACCAGAGTAGCAGGAAGTGATGAGGGCTGTCCACCCTGCTGCTCCGGAGCTAATCTTCCCCAGAGCTGAGATTTGGGGGTGGCTGAGCTCCTTTCTGTCCACCCTGGACACCTCCATCCCCCTCCTCTTGTCTTCCCTGTGAGTAATCAGGAGCAATGGCTTCTGCCAGAGGCTCTGGAGGCAAAGGTTGCCCTTTCTTAACCTGCCAAGGGGATAAGAGACCCTCTGTGTATTTAACCTAAACTTTGTTTTTATGACTTTCCAGGCTTGTCTGTGCATTTTCCTGTTTTTGCTTTGTTCTCCGGGATCCTCAGCCAAGTTTCTGTCCCCTCCCTGGCTCCTGGGCCAGCAGTTCTCGCTCTCCACATATTTTAATCCTCTATGGCAAAGAGCTTTGGTACCTTTGAGCAATGTAACAGCTCTTCTCTTGATTGTTCCCCCATCACACACTTCCCTCACTTGGAAATTTCTGAAAGCCCCCAAATCCCGGGGGATAAAGAGAGCATGGGGATTCCTGGTCCACTGTAGGGTGTTTTGGGTGGATCAAGCATCCAGAGTGGGATATTTTTGGATATGGAGTGGGACAATCTCAGGTCAAGCACGGGCTGATTGCGGGATGGAGGGTTCCTGCTCCAGCTGAGGCATTTGAGGAATGGAGCAGGTGGGTCCCATGCCCAACAGGGATGTCCGAAGGTATGAACTGGGGAGGGTCTCTAGTGCAGTAAGGGAGCATTTGCGGGATGGAGTGAGCGATCCCTGGTCCAGCTGGGGCATTTGCAGGATGGAGCACCCCTGAGCAGGAGCCCCTCTCCAGCCAGTGCCCTTCTCAGCAGGATGGGGAGCACAGGGCTCACATTGTGACCCAGGGGCTTCCTCCTTTGGCCTCCCAGGTTGTGCTGGGGCTGGCGGGGGGAGCGCCTCTCCCGTGCCAGGGAGGCAGAGGCTCCTGCACAAACCTCCCTGCGCGGCTCAGCATCCTTCCTTTCAACAGGAGCGCGACGCATCGCCGCGTCTCCGGGGCACGCCTTTAAATCCGCTAATCTCCCGTGATGGCACGCGTGTTAAAAAACACCTGTCCCTCGCCAAAGCCACCGGGACAGCGGGCGAGTGTTCGGGCGAGAGCAATAAAAGCCGCAATTAGAAAGGCGGGCTTTGATCTCCGGGAGGGAAGGAGTTCAGGCAGCTGCGCCGAGACCTCTCCCGCAGCCGCTCTTCTACTTCAGCAACATCCGAACAAAGAGCATCTTGTGTCCGCGGCTCCCCGGCCCGCTCCTTGTTCCCAGCCCGCGGCCACCTGTCCCTCCCCGCCGCCCAGCGCGCTCCCGTCCCGTCCCTGCCGCCGGGGTCCCTTCCCGGTCCCTTCCCCGGCGCTGGGGCACGAATCGCATTTCACGGCCCCGACGGGCTTCTGCTCTCCATCACTGCAATGGCCTCTTTGTCCCGCCAGCCCTGCCTGGCAACAGCTGGGCTCTCCATCCAGCTGTGCTGGGATGCAGCGCGGGACCCTCTGTGTCCCCCCTCCAAAGAGGGGACGCTTCCAGTTCTGCGTGAGGAATCTCTGTGCATCCTCTCTGCATCCCACATAAGGATCCTGGCCAAGAGGAGGCTGAGGATTGTAGCCAGGTGGGATTGGCCTCTTCTCCAGGTAATGAGTGACAACAGGGAATGGCCTCAAGCTGTTCCAGAGGAGGTTCAGGTTGGACTTCAGGAGAAATATCTTCGTGGAAAGGGTGGTCAGGCAGTGGAAGGGACTGCCCAAGGAGGTGCTGGAGTGCCCATCTGTGTTGGGTTGATGTGGCCAGAAATGTGTATTCTGTCACCATCTGTTAAAACCGGGTGGGGCAGTGACCCGTATTTCCATGGCACACATTATCTGCCAATGGGCCACCTTTAAACCAGCTGGGGCAATCATCTTTATCTTTTCCACAACCCATCCTCCCTCCAGGAAGATATCATCTGCTGCTGGCCCATTCAGTCCCACTGCATGACTGATAAAATTACATCATCCCACTGGGAGATGCTCCAGCCAGGGGGAGCAGCCAAGCCTTTCCTACCCAGATAAAAACTGAGATTTTGGACAGCAAGGTACCTTCTTTCCACTGGATTCCAGAGGAAAGCCAGACCTTTCCACATCATCCCTGGACCTTCAGAGGAAAACTGCACCTTCTACAGGAGCACTGCTCCAGCTGAACCACATCTGCCACTGCAGGAGGATGCAGCCACCATTTAATGGGACTGCTGCCAACACCCTGACTGACTGACAGGGTGTCAGGTTGGATTCTGACTCTGTCAGTGTTTTGGAATTGTTCTTTGTAATACTGTATAAAGAACTGTTATTCCTAATTCCCATATCTTTGCCTGAGAGCCCCTTAATTTCAAAATTATAATAATTTGGAAGGAGAGGTTTACATTCTCCATTTCAAAGAGAAGCTTCTGCCTTTATTGGCAGACACCTGTCCTTCAAACCAGGACACCACCCTGGAGGTGTCCAAGGAAAGCCTGGATGTGGCACTCAGTGCTCTGGGCTGGGTGACAAAGTGGGGATTGGTCACAGGATAGACTTTTCCAGCCTTAATGATTCTGTGAACTTCCTTCTGGAGAGATACTTTGGTGAGACTAGAAGAGGAAATGTGTTGCTTGTTCCTCTTTGATTTTCAAGGATCGGCTCAAATCTGCATAGTATAAACCAGAAAATTCCAGAATAACTCCCAGTGGTTATAGGAATCATTAGCCCAGATCCTGGACCTCTCTGAATTTGGAAGGAGCGAGTGCAATGCTGTACCCCACAGATTGCTGTAAATTTCCATAGAATCACAGAATCCTAAAAGGATCTCTGTCAGCAGGATGACAAGGGGGGAAGTTCTTCTAAAAACAAAGTTAAAAACCCCTTCCGGATTTTTGCCACACTTTTCCCATAATTCCCGGAATAAGGCAGGTCTGAAAAGGAAGAGAGGTGGATAGAAAACAAGAGGAGGGGAAAAAACAAGTTGGAAATGCAATCAAGGATGGCACACAGAATAAATATTTCATGGCACAGGCAGGCACACCCCAGGCTATCCGAGCCCTTGGGATGGAGAGCTCGCTTCCCGTGGCTCGGTGGCTTCCTAAGTTGGGAGGAGAGGATGTTCCCAGTGCCTCACTCCCCAAGGAATTTCAAAGAGCCCACACTCCCTGATAATTTTGCAGGGTCTTTTCTTCCAGTTGGTTTTGCTTGGTGGGAGGTCCTGTTATTCCTGATATTCCAGACTGTGCTGGTCATGAGAGGGTCCTACTCTGTTCCCTTGCTGGTGGGGGTCTGTCACCTCCAGGGGGAAGTTGGGATGGGGATCAAACAAGTGGCAGGGGAAGGTTTGTGGCCACCAGGATCTGGAAGCTCCCCTCTACCCTCTCTCAGTTTGGTCTCCAAAATTTGCTCCAGACATAATTTCCCAGGTAAAACCCTCAAATCCATTCTCTTCCCACTTTTATTTCTGTGGAAAAACCCACAGAAAGGAAATCCAAGAAAGAAAGGCACAAATACCTTCCACTAATGGGAAAAAACATGTTTTTCACCATGACCCAACAGGATTTTCACTGGGCTCCTGGGTGCAGAAGGGTGGGATCTCTTCCCCACACATCCCAGCTGTCCTCCCTTGCCTGGGGCAATGGTCCTCGCTGGCTGTGAGAGGAGAGCAAAAGTTTTTCATTAGAGAAGGTTCAGATTCATAACAGACTTCATACATTTTTATAAGTATTTTGTATCTCAGGGAGTGAAAACTCACTCTGAAAGAGGTTTTTATTTAGCTGAAAAGCGACTTTTCCATCAACCACAGCAGATTTTTGCCTGTTAAGAGGGATGGGGTGTGAGACAAAATTCCTCCTGACCTGCTCAGCTCTTTGGGGCTGTGTTTTGTGTGCTGAGCTGGGAATTTTTCCTTGTTCCCTGCAATATCTTTTACAGTATCTTAGGCAAGGGCAAATCTGCCCCTTGAAACTAAAAATATTTGATGTACCTTTATCTCTGGCACAATCAGGTTTCATTCCTTAGTTATTTCTCGTGGGAAGGATGGGATGGCCAGTTGGCCCTGGGTGAGACCACGATTTTATGAAAAATGATGTTTACTCAGGAAAGAAAAGATGAAGGAGAGCAAAAGGAAAAGGTGGAGCCCATGAGCTGGGCAAACTCTCTGGCATTGAATTGTGACACAATTTTAATAATCAATGATCAATTTAATAATCTTCTTTCTGCACAGTTCCTACAGGCACTGAGCATCATCAGATGCATCAATGGAGTAAGGTGTGGATGAGGAACAAAGGGATTTAGAAGGAGATTAATAAAGGTCCAAGTGCTCCTCATCATTAGACAGATGTGAACTGCTGTGGCTGCAGGACACCTCACAGGAGCTGTTTGCAGACAGCTGGGCAGGGGGCACTGTGAGTAATTCCCCTTGCACATCTGCCTGTGGCTCAGACAGGGTAACACTGGCAGAGCCAGCTGGAAAACAATCCCTGGAACAGTGAGTAAAAGCTTGCCAGGCAATTAGGATGGCTCGTACACACTGCCCACATTTAAAGATGAATCCCCATCCCACTCTCCTCCCTCTCCACACCCCTTCCTTCACAGGTCCCAGCACTTCAATGCTCTGAATGGGGATTTTTTTTTCATCAAAAGCTGAGCTGAAACTGCCTTGCAAGAGCTTCCATCCTTCCCAAAGGGCTGGGGGAGGGGGACACAGCAGCCCCACTGCTTAGAGGGTCCCCTCTGGGAGCTCCTGCCCAGGGGGATATTTTGGGATGCACCCAGCACCTCCATAGTTCACATCCCTATTTAATTTAAGCAGCAGAGCTGTTTATTCTGTAAGAACACTGTGCTTTTATTAGCCAGTTATTTACAGTACAAGGCATTCCCCACCTCAGGAATGCTGGAGACCATAGGACAAAGCTATTTCTTTTGCAGCCTGGTCCAATTTACACTCACCATGGAGGAGGGATCCCTAAAAAGGCTGGGGAGCAGAGCAGGGCCAGCAAGAGGGCTCTGGCAACACAGCCTTTGTAAGGTCCTGTGCTTCCCTCCCTATAAACATGGGCTGGAAGCAAATCTGATTTAGGGGTGGTCTTTTTTTAAGGAACATCCACATGGGTGGGAGCCAGCTGGGAGGCACAGAGCCAACCACTGGTCCCCATCACCTTCCTCCCATGGGGTGTGCAGAGCTGGGGGCAAAGATGTGCAGGTATCTCTCAGTAATGGGCATCCCTCAGGAGGGATCTGGGTGAAGGCAAGTGGAAAACATTGGCTTGGGGCTGGGAAAAAAGGGCTGATCCCATGTTTGGGTTGGTTTGGCACTGCAGGACACCAGGTGTGCTGTGCCTCAGTTTCCCCCTCTGCAAGTGCTCCTGGTTTGCACTGCAGACAAAACTCCTCACCAACACCATCAGCTCCATCAGAAACTTCCCACTGCTTCATCCCATCCACAAAGACTCGTAATTTGCTTTTATGAGGACAAAGCAAGATTTAGGAATTGCTTTACGAGATGCATCTCCCTCTGTGGCACCCCAAAGGTCTCCTAGGGAGCCCTGGAACACCAAACATATGGATGCAGCAGCAAACAATATGAAACAACAGTACTTTCATTGTTTTGTGGCCTTTTATAATCCATCCAACGATTTTTAAATAAACTGGATGGAAAATAATGGAAATTCCAGGCCCTGGAACCCATTATTCCCACACGCCAAGCCCGATGCTGCTAAGTGCAACAAGGACCCCAAAGTTAATGAAATTCCTGCCTGAACAAACTTTTGTCCTGCTGTTTAGGAAAATGACTTCTGCATCATAAAAGCAACATCACTCAAGCTGTTAAAATGTCGTCTGTGGGAAGGAAGGCAGAGGAGCAGGAGGAATATATTTGTTAAATTACATAGAACTAGCAATATACATTTAAAATATATCCAATGTATGTCTAAAATTTATCTTGATTAGGTTACTGGAGGTTGTGGGCTTGAAAGCACGAGGGTGAATTGATCAACTGCTGTGCCAGCACTTGAGGTCTCCAATTTAAATTTATCTCCAAATTTTCAGGGATTTTCATACAAAACATCCATCCATCACCCCACCACGCCTGGAAAAGCTCCATTCCTAGAGCAGTTTTCTGGAAAAAAGTGTTCTGTTGACATCCAAGTGAGTAAACGACTGCATCACTTCAAAGCCCCCAAAGGAGCATTTTTTAAAAAAAAATTTTTTTTGAAGAACACGTTTCAGATGACAGCATCCCCCTCGTTTCTAAAATTCCTGATGATCTTCCCATTCTGATGAAAGATCTGTTTTGCATGAGAGGAGCTTTTGCAGAGAAAGAGTTCTTCCAGCCAGCCCTAATTAAGTTTTGTTTTGTCCAGATGAAGCACATTTCTAGAGCTGGGTTTTCACAACCCTTGTGTCTGCTCCAGCTTCCCTCCAAAGGGCTGGAAAACACCCTTGAAAAGCTGGAGTGCACTGATGACTTTTGGAAGCCCTTGCAGGGAATATATATTGATTATTGCCATTTCATCCTGCTCTTTTCTCCACCTCTGGAAGTGTTCCAGGCCAGGTTGGACAGGGCTTGGAGCAGCCTGGTCAAGTACAAAGTGTCCCTGCCCATGGAACAAGAGGAGCTTTGAGGTCCCTTCCATCCTAAACCATTCTGGGATTCTATTACACAATCCCAACAGGTTTTCCAAAGGATTCATTGGCACAATGAGCCTTCACCTGCAGGGAAAGGGCACAGCAGGGGATGGAAATCACCTGGATTCAAGCACATGCCCAACCCTTAATGAAGCTCAATGGGATGTTAGCCCCCTTACAAACATCCCCAAAACCTGGCTGTCAACTATCCCTCTGCCTTCCTTGGGAAACCTCTGTGGGTTTTGGGAGGAAAACCATTTTCCCTGGAGAATGCCAATCTGCATTTGAGAAAAAAGGCACAGAAAGCATTTTGGACTGAAGGTTTCTTGGAAGAAACCAGTTTCTCCTGCTGCTCCACTGACATAAGCCTGGAGGGTTTGCTGTGTATTTCCCCCTGAATTTCATTGGAGTTGTCACTTCCAAGCCCATACCTTGGAAAATTCCAGCACTGCCCAGCCCCAGTGCTGGGTTTTTGAGGTCCCTGGGTGCCCCAGCAATGCCCCATTACTCTTCACACCCATCCTGCAGCTCGAAAAATATGAGCTGCTAAACACAGGCAGATGGAAAAACACCAGGAGGAGGGTGGGCAGCTGATGTCTTTAACACCTGCAGAGGCTTCAGCCTGGAGGCCAGGTCAGGACATGGACACCTTGTGCCATTCCCAGGTGGAGAGAGGATGGAGTGTGCCTGAGATTCCTGCACAGCCATCTCCCAACAAGTCCTGCTCCCTGTGCAGGTGTCTCTCCAGCACATCATAATTTCAGCCACGGGCTTAAGGCACGGGCAGGTCTTTTTACCATCTGCTCCCTGTCAGCCTCTGAAACTACCTGAGGCTGACATGGAGCAGAGCTCTTTGGAGAATAGTCTTTAAAGGCACAGGAAGGTCTCTCAGATGATGGGAGATCACAGAATCCCAGAATGGTTTGGGTTGGAGAGGCCTTAAAGCCCATCCAGTCTCACCCTCTTCCACTGTCCCAGGCTGCTTCAAGCTCTGTCCAACCTGGCCTGGGACACTGCCAGGGATCCAGGGGCAGCCACAGCTTCTCTGGGCACCCTGTGCCAGGGCCTGCCCACCCTCACAGGGAAGAATTTCTTCTCAGTATTAAATCTAAACTTTCCCTTATCATCATAATCTCCCTGGCCTCTTCTGTGGATGTAAACTCCACAAACTCATTGGTTTTGAGGGAGCCCTCAGCTTTGGATTCAACTTCCATAATCTGTTCTGTAGTGTAAAAAAAGGGATAAAGTGATAAATGACACCCAAAGTTTTCCAGCCATCCAGGGTGGATTACTCACAGGCACTGTGACCTTGAAAATAATTTCCAGATAAATTCTGCAAACAAAATTGTAAGGAGAGGTGAGGAGGAGGAATACAGTGAGCTTAAAATCAACATTTCCAAACTTTTACATTTCTTTCCAGCAGGAAAGGAGAGATCAGTCCCACATGTCTCTTGAAATAACACAGAATCCTGGGGCAGTTTGGTTTGGAAAAGGACCTTAAAGCTCATCCAGTTCCAACCCCCTGCCATGTGCAGGGACAGCCAGGTGATGACAATGGGGCTGCTCCCGTGGGACCAGCAACAGCCCTGGCACAGATCTGAGAGACAGCTCACCCAGCTGGGGTTCCTCACACTCCAAACCCTCATTTGCCTCAAAGGAGGACCTTGATTTTGCAGGGGACCAGCAGTGCCTCAGCTGACTCCCCCCAGGAGGAGGTTGCCCATTCCTCTGCATTTACCACCAAAGCTTATCCAGGTTTATTAAACCCTCAGGAGCTCAGCCTGCAGACAAGGGCTGGGTTAGGCTCAGTCCAAGCCCAAGGCTGATTTAGACAGGGTCAGAAGGCCCCAGGAGGGAAAGGGAGAAGATGGGGATTTGTTTAGGTATCAATGAAAAATCCCTGATGGTGCTGCCTCTCCCTTGCCCCCAGGCTTCGTCAGGCTCTGAGCATTGCAGGAATGTCCTGGATTGCACCAACCACGGGATGTTTTGACCCTGATGTCAGTCCCTGATGTAAAGGCAGGGCTGACACTGATGCCTCTGACCAGCTGCCCCCAGGAAAGCTGCCAAGAGCTCGGCAGAAGAAAATGTTCCAGTTTGAGAAATCAAGGGATTTAGACTCGGTGTTCACAGGAGCAAGGAGCCCTCACCTCACCCCTAAAACCAAACACCTTCTCCACCAGGGGAGAGGGAGGAAATGTGGTCCAGTGGTGAGTCCTTACCAGGGCTGGCACACCAGCTCCTTTGGAAGATGGAGGAACAGGCCCAAATCCTCCTGCTATGGTCTTGGATCTCCATGCAAACTGTGTATCCACACAGTGCTTGAGTCCTGGTGAAGAATGCCCTTTGGGATGACCTGTCCCCACCATCCCGTTGGCACCAGAAAGTGGTCCTGCTGTCCCCAAATCTGTCCTGCTCCAATGCTCCCCCTTCTCTACCTCATTTGTACACCTTAAACTCTGACCTCTGACAAAGCAAATTGCTGAAACAATTGGAAAAAATCTCCGTAACCGTAAGCAAATAAAACCCAAAAAATTTTCTCCACCCCAAGCTGCCTCCTAAGGTTCCTCTGAGTCTCCCCTCCCTGTCCCTGAGCGTTGCCTACCTGAACTGACCCCATCCCTGGGTTTCTTTTCCCTCCTCTCCTTGGCACTTAATGAGCATAAATAAAGCCTGGAGTTCTCTCCTGCTGTTTCCCTGCCCATCCTGTACTGGAAAGGCAAACAGAGCCCCTTTTTGCCTGCCCAGCTCTCCTTTCCCATTCAGAGCTGACCTCCAGCCCCAACCAGACAGGCAGAAGAGAAGGATCTGACTCCACAGCACTTTGCAAGCCATTGCCTCACAAGGGGCTGTTTTTCTTTTTCCAAGCAGGGAGCACACGTGGCATTCCATGAAACAGATGGCTGGCTCTGAGCTTGGACCACTCTGTCCCCCCAGCATGTGGGCTTGTGGTTCACGACCTCACAGATGGTCTGGGTAAACATGGTCTGGGGAAAACAGGAGGGGGGGAGATGGATATATAGAGGAATGGATGGATGGATATTTAGAGGGAGGGATGGATGGATGGATGGATGGATGGATGGATGGATGGATGGATGGATATATAGAGGGATGGATGCAGTAAAGGCCTCACACTGAGCACCTGTAAATCTGCAAATCTGAAGGGAAAAAAGTGTTTCATGTTACCAGGTGAAGCATCCAGCTTATGTGAAAGCAAAAGCTTCAGGCAAGGTGTTTTTCCCTGCACTAAAAGTCATCAGTGTCCAAGCACTGGAAGTGTCTCTAGAAATGGCAGAAGAGGTGAAGCTATTGTAGTGGTGGCAGAAGGCATCAGGTTCATGGATGGGGAACCCCTCTGGTTTTCTCCTCTGTTCTCCCTTCACTGTTGAGCTTGTCCTGCAGCAATCCCACTGCAGCCAGGCACAGATCCATACTCAGGCCAGATGTCCAGGGCTCCCCAGCCTGACCCTCTCCGGGCTGGCTCCAGGGCAGGTGTGCTGGGACAAAGTGCTGTCCCTATGGCTCACCCCCAGGCCCTGGGAGTGACATTCCCTGAACAGCATGTTCCCTGGGCCAGGGCCATCCCCAGTTTGTCCCAGATTCCCGAGGCAGGCCCAGGAAGCAGCTGAGCAGGATTGTTTCCAGACCGGTGCAGCTGGGGAAGATTTACTTTGCTAAGCTGCTGCTGTCCCAAGGTCAAGGAAGGCACAATTGGTACATTGCACAATTGATATTTTAGCCCCTCTTTAAGCCCTGCTGGTGGAACTCGGGATGGGCCAAGAATCCCAGCAAATCAGGGAGGAAATGCAGGTTTTTTTGGTTAGTGAGGCTCAAAAAAGATGCCCTGCCCCATTGCCCCGAGGGATGCTGCATCACCCACATCCCAGCACAACCCCAGCACAATCCCAGCACAGCCACCCATGGATTCACCCCAGCTCCCTGGGAAGGGGACACTCATCCCAGCAGGGATTTCAGCTGCTGGCACAAACCTGCAGGTTAAAATTTAATTGGGATTTAATTGGTGTAATTGTGTTACTGTAAGGGGCTGTGGAGCAGCGAATGGACACAGTAACATGGCCCCTCTTGCATGGTGCAAGGAAGAGCAATTTATTGAAGAAAGCCATGGCTTTAAATAAAGGAGTTCGTGCAAAACAAAACAGAAAAAACTCATTGGTCCAAGAAGGCAACACCTCTCTCAAAGCATACATCTACAAAACATCATGCCTCTTATGCACCCTGCAGGTGCATAATCTTTGTTTAATTCCTTGACTTTGTAAAGGCCTGTTCATTCATTCCCTCTTTTTCCTCTCACTCCTGCTGCCTCATGTGATGTGGATCCAGCACTGCCTGTGCCAACACGATAATTAGGAAGCCTTTTCTTTGATAAGAATTTAGAAATATTCAGCGTTTTGCCACTGCTGTTTCAGTACATAATATTTCTTTTTGGATGATATTCCTATATTACTGACTATATTATATTTTATATTTAAAAAAAAAAAAAGAATCTAGCACTGAGGATGGATGGGAGACAACATCTGTCCCCAGCCCTTGATCCAGCTGTGGCAGCTGACAGAACATCCCAGTCCTGGGGGAAAAGTGGTTACAGGAACTGGCCAGGGCCAGTAACTTCAGCAACAACTTGAGAAACTCCTGTATATAAAATCCTGGGAAGAAGGCTGCCACTTAGGCAGCCCTGGCAGAAAGGAATCTACCTCTGAATGGGGCTTTTCCCCCTGTGTTTTCCATCTGCCATCCTCCTCGTAATATGACAGCAATTAAAAGCCCTGAAAAATGGATGGAAACGATTTGGAAAAGGTCTCTGCTAGACTTGCTCTCATTAGCACCGCAGGCTGTTTTTTCAGCTGCTAATTGACAGCTGCCTTCCACATGCAGTGTCAAAAACTAAAAAGCCCTAAGGCATTAAAGCAGGGGGATTTTAGCTGGGGCTGTCTCATCACAGCACAAGGAAGGGGACATGAGCCCACCACGGCCACCCTGATGTCAGGCAGCTCCAATTTTGGGGATGCCACGCCCTGGCAAAGCAGAGAGATGGGGTGTGCATGAGGACTTGGGTTATGCCAGGTCCTCCCACCTTGGCTCCAGGCATGTCCTGGGGCTGTCAGGGCAGCTTTTATCATCATTTTATCACAAGGGCTGTGACCACTCTCCAAACTTGCCCTGCTGTGAATCATAAAGGTTGGAAAAGACCTTCAAGATATCAAGTCCAGCCTTTGGTCGACCACCACCGTTCCCACTAAACCATCCCACTAATTGCCATGTCGACTCAGTTCCTTGGACACTTCCAGGAATGGTGACTTCACCACTTCCCTGGGCAGTTCCAGTGCTCAGCCACTCCTTCAGTGAAGGGATTTTTCCTGATATCCAACCTGAACCTCCTTGGTGCAGTTTGAAACCATTTCCCCTTGACCAATCTCTGATGTCTTTAATCCACTGGTGTGTGCTGCCTGCAGGTGTCACAGATGTGCTTCCCTCTTCCAAGAAAAACATTGGACTACACTGAGTAGAGCCAGGAGGTGAACTGCCATAAATTTTTGGACCTGATGTGGAGATGGAGGCACCTAGATGGATGTCCAGACACAGGGGCACCATGCAGTGAGCAAGTGGGTGGCCATGGTGAGGTGTTTGCTCCGTGGATTTACACAGGAACAGCCTTGGAAGCCAGGAAGGGGGGAAATGACTGTGTGCCAAGGTGGGCATTCCACTAATTTGCTGTTTAAATTGGTGATTGATGAGGCGTTGGCTTTCCTTCCCTGGCACCCAGCTCAGATTTATTGCAGAACATTTTCACAGAAAGGGCTGAAGATGTTCCCAAATTACACTGAGTGTCTTGAATCTCCTGGGCAGCTGAACTTGGATTTCCTTCATTGGAGACAAGTATTGGACATTTGGAATTTGTGTTCTTGCTTTTCTCCTACCCAGGGTGCAGAAGTTCACAGTTTGGGCAGCCAACACATTTTGGGCAGATTTCCTCGTGGAAAAGTCAGAAGATTCTGTGATTCTGTGTGATTCTGCCACCTCCATTTGTTATTTCATGGTAGACTGAGAGACTTCTAAAGAAATCATTCCCTGGGCATACAGGAGCAGCCATGGTGTTCACAAAACAAGAGCAGGGAGTGGCCCAAAACATAAATAACCACTGAATCTGTTCATGGCTCTGTTTCTGCTAGAGATAAATATTCAAGAGATCCAATCCTGCAGTTAACTTGGCTTAACCTCTCTGCATAGGCTGGTCCCTAAATAAATGAGCCTCAGAACTGGATGGGGGGTCCTCCCCAAAAATATCTCCTTTGGTGAGGTAAATGCAATCCCTGAACCCTCCAAGTTTTCTGCAGGCAACCATTTTGGAGACTCCATTTTCTCTTGGGGCCAAACAACAAAAAGCACCTCAAAAGCCAAACAATCATTTCAGTTCGGTTTCTTTGGGATGAAAACCCTGCACTTTGGGAAGTGGAGCTGAGATCCATTCAGCATTCATCAGAATCTGTGAAAATGTTGCTGTGGTGTCATTTTGATGAGCTGGGTTCATTTCCTGTGATAAATTCCTCAGCCTTGTTTACCTGATGTCCTTGTGAATCGGGAGAAACGTAGCATATCCCAGGAATTTGAAGAATAGGGGATATCTAGTCAGATTTGCATGACCTTGTCTGCTACAACAACCTTAGGCATCCAATCCCCAAATTATATGGAAGGATATAAAGAAGCTGTGGGTGCCCCATCCCTGGAAGAGTTCAAGGCCAGGTTGGATGGGGTTTGCAGCAAACTGGGGTAGCAGAAGGTGTCCTTCAAGTTCCACCCCACTCCCATCCCTGTCTACATGGATGAGGTCAAGGAATGTAGGGCATGAATTCCTGGTCATCTGCATGTACTGGTGTAACTTCCCACAAGGACAATTTTATTCTGGTTTACAAAACCCTATTTTCATGTAGATGATCTCAGTTTGTAGGAGCTGAAAATAAATCACTATTTCCATCCTGGAATGAGCAACCCCTCTGGGACTCCACTCATAGGAGTGCTCTGGGTTGGCTACAGCAGAACAGAGAAGAGATGACTACTTTTGGGGAGGAAAACCTGTTTCATAGCCCAGGGAGCACCCCTGGGTGCCCAGCACCAAAAGAAGGGAATATTCCACCTCAGGGTATTGTAATCCTTGCTGGTTTCCCTATCACACCCAGGTCTAACTCTCTAAAACACAGGGAAAATGCCCTCCCTCCCAGTTTATATCCCAAATGCAGGAGACAGAACACTGCACACTCTTGTTTCTAAATCCCTCTCCAGCTCTCCTGGAGCCCCCTCTGGAAGAGGCTCTGGGCTCTCCCTGGAACCTTCTGTTCTCCAGGTAAACACCCCCAGCTCTCCCAGCCTGGCTGCAGAGCAGAGGAGCTCTGCAAGGGTGGTATCTGCACCACTTTATTAGTGCCTTGTCTTCATTTTCTTCTGTCTTCACTCAGAGCCAGGATTAAAAACACACGAAGGAAATGAATTTTCTCGTGTTTGGGCTTGGATGTTTATTAAATCTTATCTAAAGTACAGAGAGTTCAGCAGCA
>WBND01000831.1:28201-48969 GCA_013398595.1 Tychaedon coryphoeus
TTTAACTCCATCACTCAAATTTGGAAGCCTTCTCCAAGTCAAAAGCAGTGTTCTCCAGGGGGTCAGAAAGCACAGAAAGCTCAAAAATCCCAGCATCTCCCTGGCCTTTGGACAGTCCTTTGGACTTTGGACTTTGGACTTGTCTTTTTGGTGCTTTTTGGTGTTCTTGGAAAGAACAAAGTTTTTCCATGGCCACCAAGAGACTGGTGTGAGGATAAATCTCAGCTCCCTTATTTTCAGGAATCAAACCACTGCAGCTGCATGGTTGGCTCTGTTTGCACAGATATCCTCCCCAAATGGGAAATGTATGGGAAGAGCTGGAAGGGAAGGCAAAAAGCAATTCCCCTCTTCCCAGCATTCCCTGCAGAAAAAGCAGAATTTCCTCAAGACAGATTTTCTGAGCAGGAAAATGAGCGTTTCCCATGGAAATTTCCATGAAGACATCCCGAGTTTTTTGGTGTGCCCTGCTGGAAGAGCTGTTGTGTAAGAGGGTGATGCATTTTCTCTGGTTCAAGTAGGTCAATGGGCAGCAGGAGAGGCTGGGCTCTGGGTGTGACTCCAGAGCTGGGTGACCTTGGAGAGCCACATTCCCATCTGTGAGCTGAGGATAAGAAAGTGTGATACAAGAACTCTCTGGGTTATTAATAGAGGCCCCTGGCTGAGATTCCAACACAGCCCAAGGGCTTGAGAAGCCCATTTATTCTTTACAATTCAAAGCAGACAAGTGACTCAGATTTCCTTGACACTTTTGTGCACAAAAGTCAGGGAAAAGCATTCTCCAAAGCATTTGTCTGGAGGGAAGGGAGAGTATGAATATGTGATTTTCTGTTTTTTTCCCAAATACAAATGGAAGCAAATTACCAATTAAGCTGAAATGCTTGGGTTGGTTTCACTTTTTGTGCTGAAATAAGTTGAGGTAGAAATCTGAATGTGTTGCAGCCATGGTAGAAAAAACAGGTGAGGAAGGGAAAAATTGGGCTCTATGGGATGGGAATCTTTCCATAATTTCCTGTTGAAGCTGCAGGTGAAATTGATAGATTCTCCCAAAATTGGATTCATTAAATGGATCCAGTAGCAGCAGTGGCATGCATTTGGTTTAAGGATCTTATAGATATAAAGGAGTTTCTCCAGCATTGGTGTTGAATGAATTCCTAGGAAAATTGGTAAAACCCTGGGTAGAAAAGAGGTGACAAAGATGGCAGGATTTTATGGGGGATGAGGACCAGAGCAGAGCAGGGAACAGGGGAACACCATCCGTGCATCCCATGCAAGGGGCTGCTCTGGGATGGGATACTCTAAAGAAGATTTCTGATTGGGCATTCCTAATTTAGGTCAGCCTCAATCCAGAGGGAGAAGGGAGTGTTCCAGGTGTGGTAGCAAAGCCATGGGAAAAGGGAGGTTGCATTTTAGGGAAGGGGATGAAAGCAAAGCCAAAGTAACATCAACAATTCTTGGCCTTTTATCTGTATCCTGAAAATACTCAATCCTGTTTTAGGGCAGGGGAATTGTCTAATCTCCCTTTCCAGCCCTGTTTTTAATGGATACATCTTGTTTTCATTCTGGCTTTGACAAAAATCTGGTGCAACTCCTCGACTTCATTAAAATGACATTTGGAAACAAACAAACAAAAGGCTCGACCAGAATCTTTCCAAGCAGATTTTTTTAGGTTAGTTTTTTTTTTTTTTTCTTTCTTCCTAGAAAGTTTTTATTTGGACAAAGGGGAGTTTACCACATGGGTTAAAAAACAAAACAAAACAAAACAACAAAGCAATAATCATGCCTTGGAAGACAATAATCATTCCCTTGGAAAACAATAATGATCCCTCAGGGAGCATTGGAGCACTTTTTGTTTCCCTCGGATTTGTGTTTACTGCAATCTCAGCAGGAACACAATGTTACAATTCCAAGGATTATAATTCCCAATCACAGGTGTGGTGACCCCTTATCTCTCATGGCCATGAGGAGGATCAGCAACACATCCCCCACCTTTCCCTCGTGTGCTCAGCAGACGTGCTGCTCTTTCCTCATTCCAGCTCCCTGGAATTCCAGGTGAACATTTCCTCCCAGCCAGAACAGGCAGTGGTGATAATTGGCCCTCACCTGAGATGATTTTTCTTCTTCAGGCCATTGGACTGATGTCCTGGAAACCCTAAAAAGGGACACAGGAGAGGAGGAGCAGAGCGAGCTCTCCATTTCCCAGCGCTGGAGAAGCCAAACTGGGATGGATTCCTTGCAATTAAAAGGAATTTGTGAGGGAGAGACACACGGGGAAATTCCTGCCAACATGAAAGGGAGGAAGGGATGGCTCATAAAAGAGTGATTCCCTCTGTTTTTGTTGGCAGCCCAGCCAAGCTCTGTCAATGCAAGGCTGGAAGAGGACTCCACACTGAGCAGAGGACAATAACAAGCAGGTGTTGTGGAAAATGACCCTTCCCTGAGCAAACAGATTTGATATTCCTGCCATCTCCCTGCATTCTTCCTCTGCTCCTTAAATCTCCTCTCCACGAGCAGATGTGGCCTCAACCTCTGAGCAGGCTCCAGGCTCAGCTGCTGGGTTTGTGCAGCACTTCTGTGTCATGGCTTGGCCAAGGTGCTCAAAGCCTGGGACATCCTTCCCTTTGCTCCAGGCACCTGAGTCTGCACCAAAATCAGTGATTTGTACCCAAAAATTGGATGGGTTGAGCACCACGAGTTCCCCTGCTCTCATAAACGCCTCAAAGCTTATGGGAAAGGTTTTAATTCTGCTTAGTGGGGGCAGTATCAGCACCAGAAATCATAAATAGAGAATCACAGGATGGTTTGGGCTGGAAAGGACCTTAAAGGTCACCTCCTTCCATCCCTGCCATGGGCAGGGACACCTCCCACTGTCCCAGGCTGCTCCAAGCCCCAGTGTCCATCCTGGTCTGGGACACTTCCAGGGATCCAGGGGCAGCCACAGCTGCTCTGGGCACCCTGTGCCAGAGCCTGCCCACCCTCCCAGAGAGAAATTCCTTCCCAAAATCCCATCTAACCCTTCCCATGGCAGTGGGAAACCTTTCCCCCTTGTGCCACCCTTCCATGCCCTTGTCCAAAATCCCTCTCCATCACCCTGGAGCCCCTTTAGGCACTGGAAGGCTGCAAAATGTGGAACTATTCCTAGGCTCAATTTGACTTGAATCTGGAGGTATATTAGGCTCTAAATTTTTAGAATTATCACTAGGAAATATGTTTTAGAATCAGCAAAACAAGGGGCAGGGTGATTCAGAGTTAGGCAAAGCTGACTTCTACTGAGTCAGAGAAGTGAATGGAAGCCCGCTTAATAGAATTCACTTTTCTCTTACTTCCTTGATTTAAAGTAAAAATACCAAAAATCCAGCAGCAGTTGGAATATAGAAAAGGGACAACCAGCCAAAACCAGCAAGTCTGGCTCGGGTTCCTGACACTACTCTCTTTTCCAACACTTTCTCCTGAAAACCACAAATTAGCACAACAAGGCTTAAAAACAGGCTCCACAGATGGATCCTGGTGGCAGTGATATTCCTGCAGCCTTGGGGGGGAGCTTTGCAGCAGGATCTGGAGCAGCACACCCAGTGATTTCTCCACTCCCAGAGCTTGGGGACTTTTGCTTCCAGCTTTTCTCTGCCCCCGTGGCAGCTCTGCCCAAGGAAATAACCAAAACCAGAGGGAGAAATCTTCCCTCCTCCTTCACTGGGCTTTGCTGAATAGACAGGGAAAACAAAATTTAAAAACTAGTATTTCCCTTATTTTTATTGAATCTGAACTTGTCTTTTGGATGTCCTTGCCTGCTACAGAGCTCTTGGGGAATGAATTCAAAGCCTTTGGATTGAAGGAGAAGCCATTGGTTAAAGGCGCTGGCACAGCTCTTTAAAATAGGAGTTTTGTGACATATGAGTGCAAATTTCCTGGGGGAAAAAAAGAGTTAATGGGAGAAAAAATGGGAATGGGCTTGAATAACCCCTGCATTGCTCTAGGACCAGGTTTCTCCAAAGCCCCCAGCACTGGCCTAAGCCTGCTGCAGTCAGTGACAGCACAGCTCTCAGCATCTCTGGGCACAGAGTCAAGCCAAGGCTGGATCCTTCACGTCTCATTTTCCTGGGTTGGGTTTCCATCCACTTCCTCCTCAGCCTGGGCTGTTTATTGCTTTCCTGCAGCCCATGGAGGATTCCTTGTGCCTGTGCAACATCCCACAGCGGAAATAACAAGGATTAAAAAACCCCCTACAGCCACTGAAGCCAACAGCAGAGCACTTCTTGGAGAACATTTGCTGATCTGCTGAAATCCAAACGTTCCCCAAGGTGGGGTGAGGGAACTTGGACAGCTCAGGCAGGTTCTTGCCCAGCAGCCAAGGGGGGGAGATGCCAAACTCCCCTTCTGGGAGCTCCACATGTGTCGAGCTCATCCAAGGAGGGACTGCCCCAGATCTGGGCACTGCAAAGCAATTTGAACTCTTTTTTAAATTTTTTTTTTTTTAAAAGTACTGTGCCTCGAATTTGATTCTGGTTTGGGTTTTGCTGCCAACCTGATCCCCTGAGAGTTCAGCTTTCATTTAAGGGGGGAAAACCCCAGTGGTTCAGTCTATGTTTGATTTGAGTCACTGCAGCAATTTCAATTTTATGTGGACAGGAAATCAGAGAGAAGCAGAGCTGGGTATTTCCCACCAAGGCTGTGCCAGGCTCACAACTCCTCCTGCCTCAGATGCTTTTGTAGGAAACAGCCCCAATCCTGCCTAAATTTATCTGACACAGGCTTAGATCATGATGAAGTCAGGTTTAAGCATGGGCTTAAGTGCATTTGGGTTAAAACACCTACCAAAAAAAAGACATTTGATTTAAAACACCAACCAAAAAGACACTGTATGAGGACTTCACACTCCAGGTTCTGTCAGTCCTGGGAGTTTATGTGCTGACAAAGGTTAAATAGATGGAAAACAAACCATCAGGCCCATTGAAGATGGAACAAAACAATGAAAACACCCAGAAACAAGAGCAGGAAAAAAATTGGACAGGAACAACAAAGTTAATTGCAACCAGCTTGGCTAAAGCACCAAGATGAAGTGAATTAATTAATTTTTTTTCCTTGTAAAAATCAACAAATGTTCTGAATTTGCTTTTAGCTGAAATGGGGAAGAATCGTTTGCAGATTTAAAGCAATGAGATGGTTTCACTCTGACTAATCATTTAAAAAAATAACATGGCAAATATTGCTCAAATCAGCTAAAATGCTATAGCAGACAGAGCTGAAATTAATCTGTCAGGAGTGGTCTCTGGCTCCAAGAACTCACAGAAAAGAGGAAATTTGGAACAAAAGTTGAATTATTAGCCCAAGGTAAGTAGTTAATGAGTGCTAAATATACATGTCAATGAAAGATATACAAACCCAAAGTGGCACTTCTCTTCTCAGAGATGATGTAGGGCAGCAACAGCCATAAATGAAATCCATGAAGTGGCCCTTTGGGACAGATTTGCCACTTCAAGAACAGCAAAGTGGAGTTGGGATCCCAGTGTTTTTCCTATTCTCACCTTCCCTCCACCCTCTGGGTTAGCCCAACCCTACTGAGACCCACTTCTGACAGCTCCTCTGCCCCTCTCCTGAGTTTTATGGGGGCTGAGAGTTGGAAACACACCATCCCATGGTCAAACACCCCTTCTGCCACAGCCCCAGCTGCTTTGAACTGTGATTTATTTGCAGGGGAGGGTGGGGGATGCCTCAGCCCCGGTGTTCAAAGCTGAGCTGCCAATTGTTTGAGCTGGCTTTGCCCATCAGACTAAACAGGTTAGGGCTTGGCTGACAGCCATCACCCCTCCAGGTGATCCATCATCCTCTGGGACCCCTGGGAATACAGCTTCTCCCCATCTGGAGCCCCGTGCAGGGGGAGGAGGTCCCCAGGCATTATTTACTTTGGGTGTCTGTCCTGGCCATAAATAAAGCCCAGGAGCTGCACGTGTCGGGGCTGAGCCAGGGCTGGATGGCAGCAAAACACAGGATCTCAGAGCTGGGGGTGGCTCTGCTGGTCCCCCAAAACCTCCAGGGACATAAAACCCACGGTCACAAGAGCCTGGCAGGCAGCAGATCAAACACAGATTGGAGGGGGCTGGATTTTAGGACAGGGATTTCTGTCTGGTGGAAAGTGAAGCTGGCCTTGCCTGGGAGTGATATCCAAGCTCAGGGAAGGGGTTTTAAACCCTTGGGATGCTCACCTCAAGGATGGCAGGTGTAGAAACAGAGAGGGAATGGGACCCCAAAGAGGGTAAAACAACATTTACAGGCAGAAAAGGATGGCAGTGAAATTATTGATTCTCATTTCAAAGAGAAGTGCAGCTTCCATTTCCATTTTGGGTTCATGCTGCAATACAGTAGCTCAAATTGCCTGAGATTTTTAGGAATATGTTATTAACTGTAGTAAACAATCTGGGAATCAGATCTGCCCAAAATGGGATTTTCCAGCTCAGTTTTGTATTTTTTTTTTTCCCTCCAGGTAATTTTCACTCATATGTCACAAAAACTGCTTTTTGAGCTGTTTCAAAACTTGTGCGTTCCAACTTTAAAAAAAAAAAATTGAAAACGTGTCCAAACTGGAATATTTTCCAATCAAATATGAACATCAGGCCACCAAACAAGAGAGGGTGGGAGAGGGTTCCACTGAGCACAGGTTTACCCACATGTGTGAGTGCACAGTGTTTTGGGATTCGCCAGCTCATCACAAAACCCTGATCTGGCTAGAGGAGAAAATCTCCAAATAAAACATTCCTTCCCAAAGCTGCCAGTCCTGGAAAATGGCAAAAGAACTTTTAATTCAAGGGAAGGTTTTCACCAATTCAATGAGTCCATACTTTCCAGGCTGTTGTCAGGCTCTGCTTTGGAGGTGGGGAGGGAGTCAGGAAGCGCCCTGAGAGAGAAGGCAAGGAAAAAGGAAGGGAAGGGAAATGTTATCCCAGCTTGGAGCTATGGGATTAACAGCTGGATAGGAGGCCAGGAGGTTCAGCACACAGGTAGCCAACAGCCTTTTCTTTCAGGGCTGTCTGTGCTCCCATGTCCTCCCAAGGGGGTGCCAGAATAGCACCACAGGGAGCAGCTGGGGCTGTGCCAGGGGAGGTTTAGGTTGGATTTTAGGAAAAGGTTCTTCCCCCCGAGGGTGCTGGGCACTGCCCAGGGAATGGGCACAGCCCTGAGGCTGCCAGAGCTCCAGGAGTGTTTGGACAGCGCTGCCAGGGATGCACAGGGAGGGATTTTTGGGGTGTCTGAGCAGGGCTAGGAGTTGGATCAATGATCCTTGTGGGTCCCTTCCAGTCAGAATTATATTCTATAATTCCATGATTCCCATTCTTCATCCATCAAGCAGAGGGAGGCATGCATGGGAACCAGCAGAGGCAAGGGAAGAAATCGAGCAGACCTTTCATCTTTGGAGAGGATGAATTTCCTCCTCAGCCTTAATTTGGCCCCTGAGCCGTTTTGGGGGAGGCTGCCATCACAAACAGACTGCTCTGTTTTCCTGACCAGGATCCAAGGCAGAGCTGAAATCCCCTTCCTAGCAGGCTGGGCTTTTCCCTTCCTGAAAAAGAGGAGGAGAAAAGCAAAGGAGCCCAAGGGCAGCCCATGACACCGAGTCTCCTCCAAATCCTCTGGAGATGTTATTTCACCCTCGTTGGGATGCAGAAATAATATTTACCCCAGCTGCAGCCAATATCCAGCATCTGCAGCGTGGTGCTATGGATCTGTCACATCTGGATGCTCTGGATGAGGGGAGGGGAGTTCAAACACAGCCCTGGAACACGAGTCCAGCAGGAACAGCTGGCCAGCATCCAAGGAAAACGGCCAGCACACGGGGGGGAAGGTGGTGGGCAGTGGCTCATCCCACCACGCTCAGCCCACACGTGCCAAAGCAAACCAGGAGCTTTGAGATTCCCAGCACAAGCCTCCCCAAATTATCCCCAAGCACCAATAAAGTCCAGGAGATGGGAAAGCCCCAGGAAAGGATGCTCCATGCTGAGTGTTAGACAGTCACAGCCCGGTTTGTAACCCCTCCTTCCTGAGTGTACTCTCATTTTCTGCAGCAGATTTGGAAAGAATAAAACCCTTAAGATGAGAAATGCTACATAATTCTGAAAATGTGGGTTTTTTTAGTTTTTTTTTCCCAGGAAATGAGAGGCATTTTTGAGGTTGGGGGGGAAAAAAAATCACATATTTAGACTATTGCTCTTAGTCACAACTGGTCTCATCAGGAAGTTTTCTACTTGGAAATTATGTTCTGTGGAGTTACCTTAATTTTTGAGAGTGTTGTGTCAGACCAGCTTGATTTTATCAGAGTTTACAGGCTTGATTTTATCCAACTAGTCTGTCTTTTTCATTTAAGTTTTGCACAAGCTTAGGTAACTCAAATTAACATAAAAATGTCAATTCAGACAACTTCTATTAGTGAATATTCTTTTTTAAAATCCCTTTTTGGTCAAATTTCATTTTGACATGAATGGGAAACAAATTTTCCTCTAAATTCCTTTTTGAATGATGAAAATTTTCACAGATGACAACATCTGGTTCCCACATGGATGGGATTCTTATTGGGATGAAGCCTCCAGTTTGGTGTCTCCTCAGATCACACAGGATAAATTCAGATTGGCCTGGATGGAAATGGCCCATGAAGGATAAGAACTGGATGGGAGGAAAAGCAAAAAGGCAACCAACAGAGTTGGCAGAGCTGGTGGATTCCATTGGGAGGTCACTGCTAGGCCTGGTATTTTTGTCCATCTTTATTAATGGCATGAAAATGCAGTGTAATATGCCAATAAAACAAGGAGGAAAAAAGAGAAAAGCAAACCCAGTAAAGCTGAGAGAAAAAAAAAAAATTCCATAGGGTTACTGCTTAAACAACACCTGAAACAGCACTGAGCATTCTGGGCACCCAACATTTTAATTTGGGGGGAGTTCACAGAAGAGTGACAGAGATAGTGGGAAGTGTTGAACTTGGCTCCTGGAAAAGCTGGACAGAGCAGCAGGCTGGGAGTGCTTAAAGAAAATAAACACCCAGGGAGAAATCCTGACCTTGCTGGAGCTGATGTCAAGGCTTACATTGACTTCAGCAGGATTTCACACTGAAAAAAGGGGATTTAGTGCTGGAGAAGGAACCACAGGCTGGAAACAGAGGAGGCAAGTTCAACACCAAGGGGAGACAAGGCAAGAAATCTGAGTTTTGTCTAAAAGCAGGGAAATGCAGAGTGCCAGCTACTGCACTTTTGTAACCCTCTAATTAAACAAAGTTAAATAATACAAGTGTTACAGATTCAGCTCTGATGAGAGGAGAAAATTGGATGTAACAAATCCACCCCCTGCAGCCAAACTCCCAACTGGAGCATCTCCCCTGTTCGAGCACAGATGGTTTTATAGGGGAAATGTAAATAAGAAGTTACCATCTGGTTAATAAAAAAGCATCTCTGCCGCATTTGACTACATGTCCCCATATGTAAACATTTAAAAATACAGATTTCCCCCCCAGTTTTTAAAGGTTTTCCTTGAGAAGATCCATGGAGAAGGAATTCCCATAGACATCAAATGTGATAAACCACAAAAATGTCCCTTTTTTTGTCCTATACATTTTAAATTTACATTGAATTTCACTGCTATCTGTGTGGAAATAGAACCAGGTTCTACTGCTCAATATCTGGTGAAACTGAGAATTGGAGAAGGCAGGTTCTGAAATCCATGGCATTCATAAAAAAAAAAAAAAAAAAAAAAAAAAAAGGCATAGGGCAGCCTATTTCCAGAAAAACTGTTGGAAAATTCTGCTTGGGAGATGGAATTTATTTGTGCACTTGAGTTTGAAATTGTCAACTAGTTGTTTGTTACAAAAGGAAAGACATTCCTGAGGGAGTGGAGACATTGGGATTTTTTTTCCTAAATGGCCTTTCCCAGACTGATGCATTATCAAAATAAAGCTGCAGAGGACTAAATGATGCCAATATCAAGAGGGAATTGTGTATTCTAGAATAAATAAATTAAAAATTTAGAAATTAAATTTAGAAAATTCAGTCACTTATTTCAAGGAAAGGTTTTTGTCTTTCTCCTTTTCCTGCAAATACACCAAGGAAATTCCAGTCAGGCTTGGCCACCTACCCAGGTATCCCACCCCATCCATCTCTCCAGTGAGCAGCACCTCTGCCAACACCTCCTACACTTTTCCCCATCAAGAGGGGGTGCTGCTCATAATTAATATTAACCTAAATGATGTATTATAAAAAAAAAAAAAGACATTTAAATCAAGGAACATCACCCTCTCAGCTCAGAGGGGAGTTTAAGTGATTACAGACTAAACTTTGAGGCAGAGATAAGAGAACACATCCCTAAATCCCTGCTCTGACCACACCAAGACAAGCTGCCAAATTTTCACTTTCTAGAGGGGCTGAGTTAGCACCAGCACTGCCAGGGCTGCAGAGAAGGGACAAAATCATCTCTCAGAGCTCCAGTGTCCCAGCTGCTGTTTTAATCCTCTCCTCTCCATAAAAAAAAATAATGGAATGCCAGAATGGTTTGGGTTGAAAGGGACCTCAAAGGGACAGCTTCCACTCCACCAGGTTTTTCAGAGCCCCATCCAACCCAGCCTTGAGCATTTCCAGGGATGGGGCAGCCACAGCTTCTCTGGGCAGCTTGTTCCACCCTCACAGTCAGGAATTTTCTCCCAATATCCAACCTCACCCTGCCCTCTGTCACTACAGAGTCCACCTGCATTTATCCTCCATTTTCACACCAGAGCCTCGAAAGGAGATCCCTAAGGAATCCAGCACCACCATCCTTCCATGGGCACACAGAACAGTGGGAAGGAATCCAAGAATTCAGCTTTTGCCTGGCCAGTGTCCAGCTCAAGCTCAGCAAACCTGATTTTTTGGCTGGACCTCAAAGGATCACTGCAATGTCACTGGACCAGGTGAAACACTCCTGGGTTCTTGCTGCTTTTAATCACTCATTTCATGCTGAGCCACGAGGAGAAAATAAAAAAAGCAAACCCCAAAACTCACCTGGATGGGGTTTATTTTCTCTTAGAAGGGGTGAAAAATTTTCTAGACCAAACTGCTCACTGTACATTTACAGAAAGATTTTGTTGTTTGGTTTAAATGTATTGTTTATTACATTTTTATTGAAAGGAAGCTGAACAATTTTACTGACGTGAACCATGCCTGCTTTGTGTTTTCTTAAGTGCCAGAAATGTTGCATTGCAGGCACCCTCTGAAATGTTTTCCTTTTTCCTGTACACTCTTGAGTTTATGTCAAGTCTCCTCATTAAACCAAGAAGTAGTTCCTTATCAGCTGCCTGGCCCACTGCAATGTTTGCTTTTCAGAGCAAGATGGATGTTCCACTTTATTTAATCCTCAAAACTGGGGGAGCTGAGAGGAAGGACTGGTGCCAAGGGACTGGCATTGCCAGAGCCTGGTCACAGCCAAGGGCACACACACACAGGATCCCCCAAAACGTGAAAAACACATTTTTCAGCAGCTCAGCCATACATGGATACCTGTCTAGGCTGCTCTTTCATGAATCACACAACGAAATCAGCCCTTATTGTGGGGGGAATTGCATCCCTCCCCCTTTAAGGGTTCCCAAATTTTGCCATATGCCCCCCAAGCTGCACCAAAGGTGACACCAGTGCTCCAATCCCTCTCCTCTCCAAGCTCCTCTGTTCCTCTCCATCCTCTAAAGCTGGAAATTGGGTGGGGGGAAACAACCTGGAGCATTCTCTGGTTTTTTTCCCGTTCCTCCAGCAAATGATGTGCAGGTTCCCTCTGGCAGGACATGGACAGAAATTCCTCACAGGAGCATAGATGGAAAGAAAGCCTGGAGCTGTGTGCAGATGAAGAGAAGCACAGAAGATATCAGCAAGAAGAGGAAAACTGGGAAGGGAGAGGAAGAATCCCTCCCCCTCCTGAAGTTTTTAAGTGCTGGTGAAGATTTCAGCACCTGTGCCCAGAAGGAGAGGACGTGGACAACCACTCCAGCTGTGGAGGGAAGGGAGGGTTTGTGGAGCTTTACCCAGTGAAGGGGGACAAAAAGAGACCTGTCCCTTTGGCCTGGAGGCCAGTGATGGCATTCCTGGTCCCCAAAGTGGTCATGGAGTGAAATGACAATCATCAGTGGGATGGGTTGGGTTTGAAAAGGCTTTGGTGGGCTTGAGAGTCAAGACTATGGGAGCCTTCTGCACCACCTCAATTTCCTGGAGGAGTTCAAACCAGCCCTCAAGTGTTATTTTAGCACAGTTCTTTGTCTATAAATATTTATAAAATGCTTGCTTGAATACCCTTAAAAAAAAAAATAAAGTCAAATGAAATAACCTTCCAAACCCCACTACTGCTTATTGCATCTTGAGCAAAATATTTTCTTAGCCTTTCCTATCTTCAGCCCTCGGGGCTCTCACTGGCTGAGCAAACCTCTCTCTTCCTGCAGGGCAGCAGGCTGGTTCAGAAAGTTACAGAGGGCCTTAGGAATGGCAAGATTTGGGAGCAAGTGAAGGTGGAGGGAAGAACAGAAGCTTCTCAAATTTGTAGTCTTACCACCAGCACTTGGGTTTCATCCACGATGGGTCAATGGGAGAAGAAAAAAATTCAGAGATGTGAATCACATTTGATGTGCAAGGCTTGGGACCTTGGGCAGAACTAAAGGTGTCCAGGATCACTCCAACCCAGAAGCACCCAAAATTCAGCCCTGAAGGCAACAGGGAAAGCACCAGAAAGGAAAAGCTCAGGGGTGGAAGCATCACCTCCATCTGAGAGTGCTGCAGTGAGGACAGACCTCCTGGGAGGAGGATGTAGGAACAGGGATCCCTGTGGTGCTCAGGGTGGGCAAGGCTCCCAGTGGGAATTAGGGAAGGATCTCCTCCCTTTTCGTCCTGGGTGGTCACTGTCCCTGCCCTGAGACTGGTTCTTTCAACACCACCCTCCTCACAAACCGTGGGCAGTGGGACCCAACACCTGAACCCTTTTTTAAGGCTTTTTTTATTACTTGAGATAATCTAACCCATTTCAGGCCTGCTCCTAAAATCATCTGTTTTAGCAAATCCCAGGATGGAGCTGCCTCCCTGCCCCTGGCCATCTCTGCTGCTGCACATGAATGGGGACAGACTGAAGTGTTCCTGGGGTAGGGTGACCTACTTCCATGGCTGCACTACAGTTCATTACCAGTTCCTAATGATCTCATTGTTCCATTAAACGAAGGTTGCCACCTGTCCCGGAGACTTTAGATCAAGCTGGGATTAGCAGATCCGCTGACCCATTTCCCCCTTTTGTAGGACACAGCCCCATGATCACTAGGGTTGCTTCTTTTCCTTCTTTTTTTTTTTTTTTAAGTTGAGGCTCAGCAGGAATGTGGTGCTGGGTCCCATTAGCAGAGGATGCTGAGCTGTATGGCTCCTGCTGCAAATCCTGCTCCAGCTGGATTTGGCATCAGATTCCACCTGCCTGGATCCCACCAGGAAAAAGGTCCAACCCATGTGAGGGGAAAAAAAAAAGGCTGCATTTAGGGCAAATGAAATTCTTCCAGTTTAAAAGAGAGGTTACAAGGGACTCCATTAAGGATCTGGAGGCTGTCTGCAGTGTCATCCCCAGGGCAATAATCTGGATTAGCACCCAGCAGCCATCCTGGCTCGCAGGGATCCGTGTCCGACGGGCTGTCCCGCTGCCAGCACCCCCCAAGGACACAGCCCAGCGGCCCAGGGGGCTGGGGAGGGCAGGCTGGGAAGCAGAAGGAATAAAACAAATAAAGCAAGAGGGAGAGAGGAATAAATTCCCATGGACAGGCGCAGCGAGCAGCCAAATGACCTCAAGTGCACCGCTCGCTCCCCTCGCCCGCGGAAGGCAGCACTGCAGCTGCATTCCTCATAAATAGGAACACCCCAGCTTGATGTTTTTTAAAGCTGTCTAGACAGTGGAGCAAGACCTTATTTCAAGTCACATAATCACTTTCCCATTTTTCTTCGCGGCAGAGGACGTTTTCCAAGATTAGATAGAAGCTGGTGGAGCAACATGTTATTAACCTTGGGTGTGCCTCCCTGCTCGAGCTGGAGGTGCCTTTCTGTCTGATCACGTCTCCCCTCCATTCCTGCCTTCCCCTTTGACAGGAAAGCTCCCAGGCTGGGTAGGATTACATATGGGTTGGGAACATGGAGGGTGCTGCAGCAAAATGCCAGCTCGCCTTGGCAAAAGGCAAAAATAGTCTTGTGCTTCCCGGTATAAAACAGTGCTGGAGAGAAAAAATAAAATTAAAAAGCTTGGTGCTGACCTCCTTCAGGCCAGAGTGCCCCAGGTTATCAAACAGCAATGACTCATTCCCACAGCCTGGGGTAGGAGCCCTGTGGAGATCACAGAATCCCAGAGTGGTTTGGGTTGGAACATCCTTAAAGCTCATCCCATTCCACCACTTGCCGTGGGCAGGGACACCTTCCACTCTCCCAGGTTGCTGTCCAAAATTTCCTTTGTTGCACCAGGCACTTTTACTGTTTGTCCAAGGCCAAGGATGAGGCTCTGTGACCAGGAACAGTCCTCATCCTGTACCTGACCATTTTTCCCGTGGGATGTGCAGGGATCTGCGCTCAGGTTATCCAGGGCAAGCAAAATCCGGCAGGGCTTGGTGCATTAAATTAAGTCAGCAAAAGCTGATGGCAAACAGACCATCACAAATGGGATTATTTCAGTGTGGAGAGGTTTGCTGCCCTGGCAGAGGAGCATAAGGATAGAATTCCATGGGTTTGGGGAGGTGGGTGGGTGTTTACAGCCAGAGCTCAGGAAACATTCCTTGCCTGGTGTTCCAAGACCCTCTCCCTGAGCACTGCCTACACAGAGTTACCCATCAGGAGTGAAATACCTGGGCTGAGAGCCAGGAGCTGCCCTCGTGCCCAGCTCCCTGCAGGATTGCTGTGACAGTGATTATCCACCCAGAGCAGGAAGGCCAGCCAGGGATCTCTTTTTGCTACCTTAGCATTTTCCTTTGGAGGATGCAGAACTTGACTTTGGGAATCATTTCAGCTTGAAAGTATCCAGTATTTCCCTGCTCCCTCAAGTGAGCAGTTAAAATCATCCAGAGCTGCCTTTCCTTAAACAAATTCCCTACTGCCATGGAGAATACATGAGCTGCCTGAGATTAATGTCAGGCTTCATAATTTACATATCAAGTGCTTTAATGAATTGTTTTCAGTATCATTGTCCTTACCATGAATAAACTTAAAAGTAATGGATTTGTAATTAATTAAAATTTAATTACGATAGTTTGTCATTTTATTATTTGCAATTATTGCCATAAAGGTAATGAAAATGGCAGGATGTCACAACTGCATACAAATCCCTAATCAGGAGCAATCAACTCGTGCTGTAACCTTGAACAAGGGTGATTTTATGAATGCTCCAAGTCTGGAGCCCAAGGTGGCATCCTTGCTCCTGGCTGGGGCCAAGTGCTGCTTGGGGAGGGGTCACAGAATCCCAGAATCATTTAGCTTGGAAAAGACCCCCAAGGTCATTGAGTCCAACCTGTGCCCAACCCCCACCTTGTCACCCAGCCCAGAGCTCTGAGTGCCACATCCAGGCCTTCCTTGGACACCTCCAGAGGTGGAGAAGAGGCAAAGAAGCTTCCACACCCCTCCCCTGACCACACTGATTTCCTGGAGCAGTTATCCACCTTAATCCTTATCAGCTATCATTTCTTCCAGGTCCTTTGGATGAGTTTTTAATTCCTATCAGCTTTAAATTCCTGCTTTTAACCCAAGTTTCTGCATCATCTTCTTGTATTTGATTTCCAGACAACTGGGTTTTAGTATTATAAAGGTCATTCCTTACCCACCCCCAATATTACCCCTCTGCCCACTGCAGCAGAAGTCTTTTTTTTTATGAAGTTTGAAGGATATAAAGGATAAATTATCTCTGTGTTTGCTGCTTCTGCTGTCCCAGGACAATTCCCAAGACTCCCAATCCCCAATTCTTCCCGTTTGAGGGAACAAGATATGTCTCTTCTCATCCCTGCTCCAACCACACCCACAACTCCCTGACATATTTCCTTCAGGCTTGATACCTTAAAAGAACAAGTTTGGGATTAGTTTTCCACCAGCCAGCCTCCAAGCCATCTTCCAAAGGCATGAGAACTGCTCCCAGAGCAGCAATTAGGCTGGAATTAAGCAGAGACTTTCCCAGTGAATGCCCTCAAGGGACTGTGTTTGTGATGTGGGAGAGGGTATCCAGGTTGCCTTGTCCCATCCTGCTAAATTTATCCCTTCTCATTATCCTTTGCCAATCCTTTCCACAGCCTTTGCTCCGTTTTCATTCTTTGAAGTCCTTTAATTGGTTGGGAAGACGGAATTCCACTTTTAGCTTCTTTTCCTAGGGGAAAGAATATGGGGATTTGCCTGTGCTCCCTTCACCCCTGAATGGATTTGCCAACTCCTTGGAAAGCCCAAACAGAAGGAGAGAGGCCAATTTACGTGAAAAACCCCAAACTTTGGGGTGACTGGCTGGAGAAACCCAGCGCTCGCGGGGACCCCTGGCAGATCCCGCATTTCCGAGGATATTCTCACGTGGAAAACCCCTCTGCTGCTCCTGCTTGGGAACTCAGCCACCCCCCCATAAATCTGCAGCCCTGCTATCACCTCTGCTCTGCCAGCAGATGGTTTGAGGTGAAAAAAAACCCAGCCCTGGAGGCGTCAACTTCCATGGGTTATCTTGGGGCAGGGGGAACACCAGGGACTCTCTTTATGGGATGGTGTTTCCAGGCTCTGAAATTCCCTTCCAAGATTCCTGCAGAGGCCTAAACAACTTAAACTGTGCCACAACAGCTTAAAACAGCAGCTTAAAAACAGCCAGCTCGAGCTCTGTCATGTCTTAGCCCCTCCAGCTCAGAGAGGTTTGCAGACACGCTCAGCTCCAGACATGCAAACTTTGGAGTGCTGTAGCATGAGACTCCAATGTATACACAAAACCCCACAGGATCTGGGGCTAAATGGAGGTGAAAAACAAGCCCACCACAGTCCTGGAGTATTTGCATTTCTCGTAAACATGCTTGCAAAAGCACTTAGCGAATGAATGTTAATTGTTCTGCAGAAATCCCACCCTGTTCAAAGGAGAAGGGGGAAATAAAACCAAAATAAGCCCTAGGTGGATGTTGCCAATTTTCCCTTTGACCCCCCCCCCCTCAAATAAAATTCAGGTGATCTCATCCTGCACTGATCAGCAGAGACCAAGTAAGAAAATAAAAAGGAAATTACTTCATCTTAAGTGCCTATTAACTGATGTTAAGTGATTAAAAAAAGCTCAATTTGAGAGCAAAAATTCATGTGACAAGCCCACAGATGCCAGAACAAGCTGGTTGTGGCTGGATCTGTCAGAAGCATGGAACTGCAAGGCTTGAAACCAATTTAAGTGCCTTCAGTCAGATTTGGGAGCCAATTATGCCCCAACCAAACATTTACATAAAAATGGACCTCTGCTTTTGCTGCTTTTCCAATCCAAGGCTGGCAGAGCATTTTATATGTGACACAGGGAGGATTTTGCACATAGTGCAGCTGCCAGGGGTAGCAGAAATAGATAAAACTCGACAAATTAACAGCACACAGCAGAAGGAGAGAACTTTGAACTGCCTTTTTTGCCATAAGGATGCTGAGCCCAAGCAGCGCTCTGGTTTTTGGACTGGTCCTCACCATTGCACCTGGTCTTGGCGGGGTGAAACACAGCAGAGGTGCTGGCTGAGAGGCCAGGAGCAGGGATGGGTGTGAGAATTATCCCTGCCCAGGGCCAGGAGCAGGGTGAGCCTCACACCACACACACATCTCATGGGATTCAGGGATTATCGGGATGCTTCGGGAACAACGCCCTCGCTCACTCCAGCGCTCGTGCAGTCGTTTCCTCGGAGGGATGGGAATAAAAACAAACTGAAATCATCCTCAGCAGCCAATGTGTGCTCCAGAGCAAGAAGCTGCTCCAGGGAGAGCTCAGGCTTTAACTGCTGAACTTGCTTTGACCTCCTGGCTGCATGGATCCATGATTCCCAAAGCAGCTGAGGATCCCTCCAGCTCTTCTTTGCTCTCCTTCATTTTTTCAAGCCTTCCTTGGCAAAGGTGATTTCTGCCTATCTTTCCCTTGCCCAGCAGCCCCACATCACATGTTCCAAAGGTGGGAGGGAAACCTCTTCCTCCTTCCTTTTCCCAGGGCTTTCTGTAACATGTTAGATAATGCATTGTTCAAACCCTAACTTTGGGGCTCTTGTAACACAAACAGGAACTGGGGTGGCTTGACAGCTCTGCTGCTTTCTCCTGCCTGGATTCAGACTCTCATAAATGGCCCTGCCAAAGCTCTGCCCCACGGTGCCACAGTTTGATTGTTCGTGGTGTGGATTGATGGCACTGCTTGGCAGGGATTAGCTTTGACTTTGTAGTGGGCAGGTGAGCAGCTGCATTCATGTCTGGCCACACAGAATATCCCAGTCTGGGTTGGAAAGGACCTTAAAATTCATCTCATTCCACCTTCCCCCATGGGCAGGGACACCTTCCACTATCCCAGGTTGCTCCAAGCCCCATCCACGAGCCAGGGGCTCTGTGGCATCATCTCAGGGCATCCTGGAAAATAGAGACCCTTCTCCTCCCTGAGATAAACCCTCTCAGATCTTTTTCTTTATAAGGAGATACTCATCAAGCTCCCTAAAATACGAGCAAACAGGAAATTCTTTATACACCACTAAAATAGAGTCAAAATCCTTGCTAGAGGGACACAAAGGTAAATAAAGATGGTCTCTGTGAAAACAACCAAAATTACTGCAGATCTCACAAAATAACTCATTCTTTTAAAGTAAAATTTATTTTCCTAACTTGCCCCCCATTTTTCCAGGGAAAGCTTTGCAAAACTTTGGGGCAGCTCACATTTCCAAGAAAAGGACTCATAGACAATCTCTTTTTTTTTTTAAAGCAAGTTTTCATGACTGCTCCCTTTCCACAACATTTTTGGTTCATCACCTGTGTCCTTTGGTTTCCAGACAGCAACAGCAGAAAAAGGCCCTGGCACAGCTTTCCAGAGCAGCTGTGGCTGCCCCTGGATCCTTGAAGTGTCCAATGCCAGGTTTGACACAGCTTGGAGCACCCTGGGATAGTGGAAGGTGTCCCTGCCATGGAGCTGGATGGGCTTTAAGGTCCTGCCAACCTCACATCACCACAATCCCACAAAGACTCTCCTCTTTCTTTATTTCTTTTAGGTCTCCTCTGCCAAAACCACGTGAGATTTCCCCCTTCCTTTCAGCAGGGAAATTGGAAGACCTGCAGAGATTCCCTGGAGAGGAGAGCGACGACGAATCCATCCGAGTTTATCCCACCAAAGGAGGCCCCAAAATCCTGGAAGAAGGTGAATTACAGAAGCTCAGCCTGCACACAGGGGTCCCACCAGGCAGCACAAGTTAAGCAGCCCTGGGAGCATAAATTATGGCAGATGATAAGGCAGAATTTCCCCTCTAAGAGCTACATGTGTTCCCAGGATTGGCTCCAGAGACGCCTGTCATCGGGTGTCAAACGGGGAGCTGCAGGAATCACAGGGAATTAATTCCCTGCCTTTGTTTCTTGCAGCCACGTGGCACTTCCTCCTTCTTTGGTTGGAGTGAGTGGTTTCAGAGCCTAGCATATGTGGTTGGGTGGCAGGAGCTGGGGTCACCCCTGCTCAGCCACTGCAGGCAGCAGGAGCTCCTCTGCTCCAGCAGAACCTGGTCTGAGCTCCAGAAATCAGATAAATCACCAGCTCTTCTTGTGGCTCTCCCTTCTGGATAAACAGGAAACCACAGCCACATGGCAGGGAGCTGCCTCCAAAATGGCAAATCCTGATAGCAATCAGGGCACACTGACATCCTCTGTTTATTCACTGCTTTGTTAACACTGGGTGTCCTCGCCCATGGAACAATTCTGCCACCCTCCCACCACTCCTTTGTGCCCCCACTGCTAATCCTGTGCCTCTAACCATCACCAGCAGCTCTTGCTGACTCAGAACCTCAGGGATGGGCACTTTTGGGGGTTCCTCCTCTCTTCCAGAAGGATTTCCACCCAGGATCTTGCTGTTAGTTTTGGCCTGCAGGCAGGAATTCCTCTCCTGCAAAGGAGCCAGATCTGTTTTAATCACCTGACCTGCTGAAACTTGGGAAAAAAGTCCAGCCTAACTGGGCATGGCACAGCCAAGACCAGCCTACATTTGGCTGTTGGTTCTTTATCTCTGCCTGGAGGTGTGATCCAAGCCTGAATTAATCCCACTGGAAGGAGGAGTTTTACAGGCATTAGCAATCCCAGTGCTGCTGGTGCTCCAGTGACTTCTGCACTACCACAAAGCTGATTCACTCCCAAAGTTCTGCATTTTGCAGTTCATCTGCTCCTAAAGGCTTCCCTCCCCACCCCAGAAATGCTGGAAGCATCAAGGTGGCGTTCCCAGTTCCCACCATCAGCTCTGGGATTTCAGGAATAAATGACATGGGAAGACCTCAAATTGCTGCCTGATTGAGGGATTTCTTCACCCAGCTCAGTCCACAGCAGGTCACAGAGCTCCTTCTTTCACATACCCTTGGCCTTAGGGGAGGAAGGCGACTGCAAAAGCCAAAGTGGTTGAGCTGAAAATGATTTTGGGTGTAAACACTTTTTATTCCACCCCATTTTCACCAGGTAAGGAGCTCCTTCTCCACAGATTGGGGGTGGTAGGAGGAGGAGGAGGATGAAGGCTGAGGGATATTTTGCCAGGCAATGAGCTACTAAAATCACTGAGCCAGGTCAGTGGGGATAGGCAAGGCTTTTTCCAGG
>WBND01000831.1:50117-63704 GCA_013398595.1 Tychaedon coryphoeus
AAAAAAAAAAAAAAAAAAAAAAAAAAAGTCCTGCATTACTTTGTTGTTGTTTATACTGGATGGGATAAAAGCTTTCAATATTTGTTATATTTAGATGTCTTTCAGCCCCAGAGTCAAGGAAATGTTACACATGATCCTTGCTCTGTTTACCCTTCACTCCATTCCCTGGCTTTAATTGTTCTTCCACAGTTTATTCCTCTTCCAATTTAGGTCATATTTCCCAAGGACCACAGCATAACCCCACATTTCCCAGGGAAATCAGCATCTCTTGGTAGTGGCCACTGGTTTTGTGGCTCCCAACCCACCTCAGCCCTGCCTAAAGCAAAGTGCATCCTCACAGAAATTTTATTGGCAGGTCTCAGGCAGGCAGAGATGAAGAAAATCCTGCATCACAGCCCAAATGGCCCTTTAAAGTGGATAATTCACCCCAAAATAAAGGCATTTATCCTCTTCAGGATGGTGCTTGGTCCAGGATCCCCCATCTGACCTTGCCCTCCCCAAAAAGGGGCTCCCAAGGGGTGATGCAGCAGGGCCAAGGTGTGGTCCACACACCAAGGAACTTTTGTTCCCCTTCCCCCCACTCAGTTTCTTAGGGAGGGAGGGATGCTGGTTCTCCCTGCCATGAAAGATTTGGGAGAAAACCCCAAGCTGTGATGGACTCTCCTAAAACCTTGCTCAAAGATGAGCATGGGATAAATCAATTTACAGCCAGCATGAATGGGAGAGAAGTTTACATCCAGGGCCCATCTCCCAGTAACTCATTCCCTTCCATCTAGCTGAAAACCTTTATTAATTTTTTTAACTCTGTTCCCACTACAATTCTCCATACACATATTTTGGGGTGCTCTACCTTCACCCTCTGTCTCAGGTGAGGCAGAGTGGAGCCCCTGGTACCCCATCTCTGCTAATGGAAAAAAAATCCCCAAAGCTGCTCCAATTTATCCCACAACAATCTCTCCAACAGGGAATCCTTTCCCTAACACCGAGCCTGGTGCCTGGGGAGGGACAGAGAGTGATTTTCTCCTTGCACTAACGTGATGTGCCACTTTTTTTTTTTTTCCCCAATATAAAGGCAGCAAACATCAGAGGAGGAGTTTATTTATTCATTTTTCCAGGTCTGCTCCAGAAGCCATCATTCCCTTCAGCTCCTGGCAGGGCTGCTGCACGTGTTTAATTCCAAGAGCACGGATGATCTGCCTGGCTCAAGGCTGAGCTTGTGCAGAGCTGCCGGATGCAAAAGGCACTTGGACTCCAGCTAAGCCTGACCTATCCCTTCTGGCCACAGGAAAGCCAGGAACAGATGTTTGGGGCTGGGATTTGTCTCCCAAAATATCTCTGACGTTTCATTTGCATCTTGCTGTTGTTCTGTGCCACGGGAAGGAGGGATGGTGGGATGCAGGGAGGGGAAGGAGGAATCCAACAGCTCTCTGCTTCTTTTTAGAGGTGGCTCAAGAGAGTTTTGAGCTTGTAAGGAATGGAGGAGTCCTCAAACACATCCACTGTGATCTCCTTTGCTCCCTTCCACACCCAAAGCAGTGTTACTGCAGCCTGAACAGCTGAGTATTTACATCCTCCTTTTTCCCAAATGGTACCACTGGGTAAAAGAAGCAGAGGAGCTTTCAAACACAAAAATCCTTCTGCAAGCCTTGTTTGGTTGGGGTTTCCTTTCTCCCCTCCAAGCTTTACACAGAGTGATTCCAACCAGGATTTTTGCTGGTTCTCACACCTGAAGGAGTCTCTGCTACAGGGAATGTGGGAAGTTTTAAGAACCCACTCACTGCACCCCCTGATTTATTTCAGATGTGAGACTCCCCCCTCTAAGCTGGCACATAAAAACATTGAAGGACGTGACTGGTTTCACATCTTTTTGCCCCAGAAGAGAAAACTGGCTGCATGCACCAGGCTCCAGAACAAAGCCAGAGTGTTTAATCAGAAGATAAATGATGTGCAGGAAATCTCTGAGGCAACCAAATATTTGCTGTGCCCACGAAACTCTTCCCTCCGAATATTCCCCCTCTGAAATATTTGAAATTATCAGAATTTTCCCCAGTTTTTCTCTGTGTAGTAGCCCAAAAGTTTCCTTTCAGAGCCACAGTTGGGTTTCCCTTCTGCCAAATGCTCAGGAGCATTTGGGAGGCAATAGCAGGCACAGAACCCCAAACTTCTGCCCCAAATCTGTCCCCCAAGGACAGGGGAATCTCACAGTCCTGGCTGGCTTTGGCATTTTCTTTCTTTTTTTTTTTTTTTAAATGGAAACAGTCCAGTGCCAGAAGGAACTCAGGGTGGGATAGAGCCTGGCTGCACCTTTCCACCAGGGCTGGAGGCAGTGTGGGGTGCCTGGTGAGGTGGTGGGAGCCTGGCTGCAGGGGGTTCCTTTCCAGCAGTGAATCCATGAGGGTCGTTTTCCCAAGCACTACAAAAAACCAAATACCCTTCTGACCAGGAGAACAACTCCATCAGAGCAGGGAGTGACCAGCACCCACCTCTGGCTCCATTTTGAGTGGCTACAAATCACCCAAGGGGATCCAGATGTGCTTTAACCTCCAGGGTGAAGGCACTGGGGGACTCACCACCCACATTTTTGCAGGGCATGAAAACCATTTCCCACCAAACCCCTGGAACCTGCAGTCTCCAGCCCCTCTTGGGGGCTGCAGCTGAGATGTTTCCTGTCCTCCCTAGGCTGGGGGGCTGATTTTTGGGATGGCTGGGCTCCAGACAGGGCTGATGTGACAGCNGGATGGCTGGGCTCCAGACAGGGCTGATGTGACAGCCTTTCCGTGCCATACATCCACATGGAGCCCAGCCAGCAGGGCTGGAGCCAAAGGGAGCCTGGAGCTGCATCCAAGTGCAGGGTGAGATGCTGCCTGCCAGCCTGCTGCTGCTCTCTGGAAAGTTTTTGTCAGCCTGATGTGCAGCAGGAAGGGGGAACAGGCAAGTGCAGGCAGCTGCTGGCACCTTCCTGAGGCTCAGGAACTTGCTAAGTGTGTTTGAATCTCAGCAGCCGAAAGTGAAAAGAAACGAGGCTGCTTTTCATCCCATCTTGGACAGATGTTTATGGCATTCCCCTGCCTCCATCCCTGTGATGGCCTCAGGCTGGCAGGGGATGTGGCCTGTGCCTTCTCTGGGCTGCCAGGGTGGCATTTCCTCCATGATCCCAAAGCCACAGCATCTCCCATCCAGCCAGGCACCCACAGCCTGGCTTCCCACCCCACCCTGAGCCCTTCGAGCCCCCCAAAATCCCTGGATCTAAAGCAGCTATGACAGGAATGCTCCAGTAGGCTCCCAGCCAAAAATGTGAACTCCTCCAGCCATGCCATCACAGGTAATTCAAACTGGGGGGGTTTGCTCCTTTTGCTGCAATTTCTATTTTTCCTGCTGGTTTTGCCTCAGTTCTGCACTCACCCTGTGTTTGCAGCTCCAGCAGGGATGTGGTGGCTGGGTATTCCCTGATCCAAGGGAGGACAAAGCAGAGCTGAGGAGCTTGGATTGTGAAGGGCAGGAGATGCAAAGCACAGAGCCAGGAAAAGCTGAGCCCTCCTCAACTCCCTGATGTGACCACTGGTGTGTCAGCACCCCAATGCTGACCCAACTAAAAGTTCCCCTCCTCCAGAAAGGCTGGATTTCACAGCAAATCCTGCTGCCAGCATCCCTGTTTATACAACATCGAGTGCTGATGGCATTTAACATCCCCTCCTCCCTTTTCCTGAGGTTCTCTCCTGCCAAACTAAGCAAACCTGCTGCCCCCAGTGTGTGTCACTCCTCATCCTCCCCTCCTCTCTCCCCAGCCACTGCCACCACCACCCCTCAAAGCACAAATAATCCAGCCTCTGCCACTTGGACTGGTTTTAATCAAAGGATTTGCTGGGGTTTCTGCCACGTGAGACACCTCATTAACAGCTTCACACCTCTGAGAAAGGGAGGGGGGAAAAAAAGAGATGTTAGCCATGCTGGGACCCAGCGTTTTGCTTCAGGGACAAGTTTTATTTTGGTGGGGAACAAAACAACAACAAGATTATACCTAAAATAAAAAGCTTTGCTGGGATGAAAGGGCTTAGAGATCTGCAGGAGTGTATTTGTGAGAGAGGAGATTAGAGCCTAATGAAATTTGTCTTTGTGCATGTGTCTGTTTCTCTCTTTTTTTGGGGGGGTCTTTGTAAAAGCCAGGCTTATTAAAATGCAGGGAGAACCCCATACAAAAGACACTTCTGAAGGTCCAAAGGCTGGCTTATTATTGCAGAGGTTTTTTTTTGTACAGGACATGCCAGCCTGGGGAGGTTTTGGGGCATTGTTTGGGGAGAAGAAAGCAAGCCTCACTGATCATTTTCTTCCCCACTTTTAATCAGAGCAGCTGAAGCAAGCAGGTGCTGTGATTCAGAGCCCATGGAAAAGGAGGGAGGGAGGCATCACAGAGGAAAACTCATCTGCATGAGGGATTTTTAGGATTTTGGCTTCTTAAATCACAGCACAGCGGTGTTGGCTCTTCTGGGAGGGTTGGAAGAAGCTGCTGGAGAAGTGATGCTGGAGAAGCATCACATGGGCACCCCCCAGAAGTCAAAGCCTGCTTCAGCTGCACCAGGTTGGCAACAATACCCAGCAATTTTGATCAAAGCATCCATTTCCCACTCCTCTCCCAGGGAATGGGCTCAGTCCCGAGGCTGCCAGAGCTCCAGGAGTGTTTGGACAATGCTCCCAGGGATGCACAGGGTGGGATTGCTGGGGGCAGGAGCTGGACTTTGATCCTTGTGGGTCCCCAGGATATTCCATGATCTGCCTCCTTCTGTGATCCCTGAGGATGCCACGTGTGGGATCCCAGAAACCTGGGATTTTTGAGCTTTCTGTGCTTTCTGACCCTGACCCCCTGGAGAACACTGCTTTTGACTTGGGGCCTTGGAGAAGGCTTCCAAATTTGAGTGATGGAGTTAAAGTCACGGGTGTGTAGTTAAATAGAAGTGTGTGATTTCACATGGTGAAGGGTTTTAAATTTGAGGTTTTTATCATCTAGTAATAGATATGGGACAAGATGCAAGATTTTGGGTGTTGCTGCCTTTCTGTGTTATTTTTCTTTCTTCTCCATGGTTTCAGGCAGTAGTTTCTGGTTGGACAGTCAGTGCTGCACTGAGGGTCACAGGAGTTTGGTTATTGGGTCAAAAGTATCAATAATATAGGTGTTAATTCTCTATTGGACTGTTTAGCCTTAACAGACCTTGTAACTAGCTGGGTTCATCTCCATTTTGCTCACTTCTAGCTGGTAGCTGGAAGTGCTGCTGAACTCTCTGTACTTTAGATAAGATTTAATAAACATCCAAGCCCAAATATGAGAAAATTCATCTCCTTCGTGTTTTTAATCCTGGCTCTGAGTGAAGACAGAAGAAAATGCAGACAAGCCACTAATTAAGTGGTGCAGTTAACCCAGTTACAGCCAAGCTGCTGGCAAGGGGCTGTGGCAGAGATCCCGGCGTGCAGCACAGCTCTGGGTTCTCCCACTGATCCCAAAACACAGCACCCAGCACGCCCAAATTCCTGCAAAGGGAGGGCTCACCTTGGCTGGGAAAAAGTGGAGCTGTCACACATCCCTCAGGGACAGAGTGACAGCTCAGTCACACTGGCACGGGACTGGGAGAAGAGGCAAACACTTGCCCCTGACCCCCTTGGTTCCCCTCCAAGGCAGAGTTTGCACAAATTTGGAAAAGCAAACTGAGCAGTGCAAGGAGCTGGACCCACCAGGTCCTCTTATGCCAGAGGTGTGGAATCCTCCCCAAGGCCCTCCTGGCACTTCCCAGGACTCTCAGCCCAAAGGGGAAGCCCTGTCTGCCTCCAGGCAGGGAAACCTGCCCAAGGCTGTGCTCACAGGAGTTTTTGGGGTGGGACTTGCTTGCTGCTGGCAGCAGAGCCCTTGGGAGTGTTTGCTCAGGAGCAGCTTTTGACACTGACAGCAGAGCTGGGTGCACCCAGCTGGCTTTTTTCCACCCTGCTGGCTTTTTTCCACCCTGCTGGCTTTTTTCCACCCTGCTGGCTTTTTTTTTTCCCTCCCTGCCTGCACGTTTCCACCTGCCCCGCTATGAGAACTATGTGAAAAATGCCATGTGTTTTCTTATGGGATTCTGCCTTCTCAGGAGACGTGGGAACTGCTCCCACAAGTGCCTCAGCCTGGAGAGGAGTGCCCAGAGGGAGGAACTGGGAACTGGGGAGAGCCCAGGGAAAAGCATCCCGGAGAGGCACGGCTGCAAATTCCCTTGGCACTAATTTTTCTCTTTATGCTCCATCTAGGCTGATTGAATCAAAACTCAACTCTGATGCTGAGGATAAAATACCATGAGCTGCCCCTGCTATGAAATAATTCACATGAATTATGACTCTATGAAATGTCTGATGGCCGTGTAGAAACACAACAAGGAGTGACAGTAAAATTCCCTGTAAGGGTTTTATGGAACAGCACCCAGTTTGTTCTGCAGAGCCCCAATCACAACACAAGCTCAGCAATGCCAGCCAGTTGAGATATAACAAATTTGGGTTATAATCACTTACATCCCACTTCTCTCTCCAGTCAAACCTCTGCCAAAACCTCCTTCACCTCCTGCAGGTGCACAGCAGAGCACAGCAAAAATCTTGGTGCTCAAGGACATAGAAAAACACATTCCCTGATAGATCATGTACAGAAAATGGTTTGATAGATCAAAATTTATATGATAGCAGCATTAAAAAATTCCTGGGATGGTTTATCCCTGTTGTGGACTAAAGGAGGGACAGACCCTGGCCAGCAGGAACAGGAGAGGGGAAGGAGCTCCAGCTCTAAGCAGCATTTTTGACCTGTTTTCCTGCAGATAACAGGAGAATCAGCTGCCTGGGAAAAGCCAAGTAACATCCTGGGAGGATGTTTCCCACCCCAAAGCACAGACAGAACTCTGGGCTGTGCTGAAAGGTCAAGGAAAAGATTGGGGTGTTAAAAATGCTGCTTAATTTTCATGTGATTCATCTGCTTTTTGGAGGTCCCCATCCCCAGGTTCTGTTAGCACAGTCTGTGGGAGTGTTAATGGCATCTCACAGGGCTCTGGATAAATCCACAAGGAACAGGAATGGTGTGGATGGTCCAAGGAACCTGGCACTGCTAAATCCCTCTCTCACAACACAGATGAAGGCTACAGATGGGAACCTTGACTATCAGCCAGCTGAAAATGGATATATGAGAGAAATATGTCTAAATACACACTCACAGATCCATGGAAGCCATGGCCACAATAAAGCTGATTTTAAGATTTTATCCATTTCCAAAGGATCACAGAACACCCTGAGCTGGAAGAGCCCCACCAGGATGGTGCAGTCAAAGAAGAAAGAGCAGATGGATATTTATGGTAGGAGCTTAGGCATCCCACTCAGAGTTTCTTCCACACTTCAGGGAGCACATCAAGCTCCATCCATCCAAAAGCAGGAAGAATTCAGGGATTTTTGGCCACCTTCTCCTTGAGGCTGTCAGGAGGTGGCTGTGGGAAGGCAGACCAGGAACTCCACAACATTCTGCTGGCCCCAGCCAGGTGCATTTCTGGGATGCTTCCAGGAGCCCATCCCTGGCTCTGATGGCCACATTCCCCAGCCCCTCAGCCCACCAGATGGTGCTCTCAGTATTAGCTAATACCAACTTAATTTGAGCCTTTTCCTCCCACTGAGAGACTCCAAAAACATCACCAAACCCTAATGAAGTCCTAATTGTGGGACCAGGGGTTCAGCCAGAGCAGTGGGAGAGATGAAGGCAGTGGGGAACATGAATTCAACACTCAGGACATCATTCCATGTGCCAACCAGCTCTTTGGAAAACCTCTGATGTTTCCTTTCTTGAAGGTCTCCTCCACAGGGCCACTTTTTTGGGTTTTTCTTGAGTGGTCACTCACAGCCAGGAGAGCTGGCTGGGACATTGGTGGGGCTTTGGTGCTTCTGCTTGCCTGAGGCACAAAATGTGCCCCATTTTATGGATAAATGTTGGGATCTCCATCACCCAACAAACCCAGCTGTGAGCTCTGCTGGACTCTGAAGTCCCTCTTGGCCTTTATTTCTGCCCAGTTTTCTCCAAGAGGGATTCCTGTGGTTCCCATGCCCTTTGCAGACTGTGATATCCGTAATTACACCAGAACTGGGCTAATTGTGGTGTTGATCCTAAGGTTGTTCCTTCAGCCCAGCAGGACAGCCTGTCCCCCTTTCATGTCCCCAGCTTAACAAGGCTCTCTTTAATTTCTCCATAATAAAACTTGGGGCAAAGGGGAACATTTTAATGCACAGCTAAATAAAAAACAGAGAGTGCACCACACTGGCTGACTTCCTAAAATCCAAGTGCCTGTTCTGCAGCCATGCACAAATAAAACCTCCAGCACAGGAGCCTGAAGGCTGAGCGAACCAGCAGCTTGCTCTGAGCCTTTTATTTTATTTTTTTCCCCCCAATAATGTGTTTTTATCGCTGGGAAGCCGGAAAAGGGAGAGCATTAAAGGTTCCCTGCGTGGGCACACGGCAGCAGTTCCTGCACATAATGAGTTTTGCTGCCTCTGAGCAGAGCACAGTTAATAACAGCCCATAAAAGCAGGTTTACCACCCCAATTGCCAGTCTCAGAAGCTTACTAAAAGCCTGTTCAAATGAGCAAGGGCAGAGCTGCCTGCCTGGCTGGAAATCACCATTTTCTTCGGGGTTGAAATGGGAGAAAAGCAGAGGTGCAGCAAGCAAAACCAACTTCCTTTTGGCCAGATTTTGGTTTTGCCAAAATCACTTAAATTTGTGTGATGGTGCCATTTTTTTGCTCCATCCAGAGCTGTCCCATCAGCTCACTGACTAATTATACAGTTCTTAGGCAGGGTTAATCCAGCTCTGGGATGTGTTTTTCAAGCCTGGAAATGTCATGACTGGAAAACCCTCTGGGGCTCAGGGCCACCACAAAAAGTGCCACCACTGTGTCCCAAGAGCTGAATAAATGGGATGAGCCCTTGAGAGTGGGGCTGATAAAGACCCCCCACTCTCCTTGCTCCCCTCCTACTACCCAGAAGAGCCATGGGTTGATTATATCTAGTGAGATAAAAATCCATATTTCTTTGTATTTTAGGCTGTGGAGTCATGCAGGAGCGTTTCCAAACAGCCTTTACAAGAGAAACCCTGTGATTATATCACTTTTCCAACCTTCCACTGTCCCAGCTGCTCCCAGCCCCAGTGTCCAACCTGGTCTTGGACACTTCCAGGGATCCAGGGGCAGCCACAGCTTCTCTGGGCACCCTGTGCCAGGGGCTCACCACCCTCCCAGGGAGGAATTTCTTCCCAATATCCCATCTAAGCCTACCCTGAGAAGTGCCATTTCTCCTTTTGGAGAAGCCAGCTCCATCTCCCACCCATGCTTTTCCATTTACAGCCAAAATAAAAGAGGCCCCAAAAAAAGCTGAATTTCCATTGTTCACTCAGCCCTTTGATTTGTCTCCCTTTTCCTTGCCTTTGTCAGTGTGGGAATGTGCATTTGTGATGTATTTTAATGTTTTCTGCAGCGCTTTAGCTGGTCCCTTTCCGAAGCCTTGAGGACCACCGCGGGCTGGGAGATCCAGAGACACAAACCCAGCGTCATCCCTTTGAAGTGCTTGGGGCTTCCACAGCAGCCAGAAGTAATTAGGGAGCAAAAGGGATTGCAAGAGCTGTGCTGGCTCCCTGTCAGCCCTTCCTGCTGGCTTGGGATGAAGCAGGGCTGAGCCAGTTGTTGGAATTACGACGCCAAGCATTGTGAGGCAGCTCTCCCTCCATCCCAGACCACACCAGCACCAAAGTCACACTGCTGTCCCACCAAGCTGGGTGGCTTCAAGCTCTGATTTGCTCCTCAGACAGAGTGCAGGGCTTGGAACAACCTGTTTTAGTGGGAGTGTCCCTGCCCATGGAATGAGATTGTCTCTAGGGTCCCTTCCAACCCAAACCTCCCTGTCATTGATTCTCCAAAGACCAGCCAGCAAGAATCACCAAGGGACTTTGTGCAGCTCTAAGATTTCCAGGGAAAATCAGCACTGGATCAGCCAAATGCTTCTTCTCACCTCACTAAACCTCTCCACCTGCTGAGTGCTCCCTCTGGATCCATGCCATGGCTGCTCCATCTGATTTGGGAATTCTGGCTGCCTTTTCCTCCCCTCTCTATGGAGCAAAGTGGGAAAAGTTAATGGCCCATTGCTTAAGGAGCATAGCCTTCCCCATTAATGGGTGCACCCCACAGCCAGGGATGTCCCTTCCTAAAGACCCCACTCCTAGAAAATCCTTCCTGAAAATCCTTCCTCCACCTCTGACCTCCACAGGGTGGCTGAAGGACTTTGTTTGAGGTTGTACTAGATGAGTTTAAAGTTCCTTCAATCCCAAATCATTACTTTGGGGAGATTTTGGAAGAAAAGGTGGAAGAAATTCTAAATTTGCAGCCTGGAAAGGGTTTTGTTCCTTCTTGGCATGGCTTTGACAAATGTGCTCCTCTATCCCTGTTTTAATTTTCCTCTCTTGCATTTTTTTCCTCTCTCCTCTTTCCTCCCTCTTGATGTCTTAGCAAAATTACTCTTTGGTGGACATCACCAAAGTCCCAAGGGACCTCAGGAGGTCTCTGATCCTGCTCAAAGCAGGGCCAGACTCAGAGCTGGATCCCAAATTTTGGATGTGCTTATGAGCTCTGTGTTGTAGTGGTGGGCACAGATGTGAGAGCAGGCTGTGTTTGGGGCAAACCACAAAAATTCCCAGAGCAGATTTTCAGCAGTAAATTCCCATTCATCCAAATTCATTTGACTTTGGGGGAGAATTTTGATTTTGAAGGAGTTGGACAGCAGAATCTTTAACTTCAGAACCAACAGCTTAGTTTCTTCTTTTCCCCATTGGTTATTCCACTCTTTCCTTCCATTCTGCATGCTCATGATTTTTATCACTTTTACTGGTGCTTACACTAAATTTCCCACTTCAACCAGGTCACTCCTGTATTTCTGACTCCATTTCACAAAAAAAACTTCCACTCAGTGAAAAAAACTTGGACTTTTCTCCCTCATCTGGAACAAAAGCAAATAGAAAGCCATGAGGACATTTTATTCCATGAGACAGGAATTCCACTTTCTGGACAGCTTTAGCTGCTGTCAAGAAGAAGGGGAGGCTGGCTGAGACAGCTCACGAAAGCTTTGGAAGTTCATCCAAAGGCTCCAAGCTGGCAGTGCATCCCCAAATCCTTGCATCCTCTGCCAGCATCATGAGGGTGGGATCTTTCAGGGTCCCCTCAAAGAACTGAATATGCAGTTCCCAAAATGCCTGAGGTCTCTAATTCTCCTAGGCTCCTTTTGAAGAATCCCAGCCTTTTTTTTTTCACCCCCCTTGTTTTTCATTCTGCTTCAGATAACCAGAGCGGGCCCCTTGCTCATTGTTCTCTGTGTCACCTCCCACCAAGAAAAGCGAAGGGAGGGGGAGAAAAAGCCACATGAAGATATTAAAACAAGCAACTGGAATGTCTACAAACTGGTGGGAGAGTTTATTCCTAATTCACATATCCCTATTTGCTGTTGGAAACAGCTCTTTAGCTATTTATGGCATTCTGAGCAATCGCTCCTGGTTCCTGCTCAGCCTCAGCTGGAGGGTTGGCCCATGTGGCTCGTGCTGTACTTGAGTGGGGTGGGAAAAAAAGAAGACAAAAAAAACCTAAAAGAGAGTGCACAGAAGTGAGCAGAACTTTTGGGATGGGCACATCTGGTCCCCACGTGGAAGCCCAGCCTGGGGGAAAGGCTGCTGACAGGGAAAAGCTGCGTGCTGTGGTTCTAGGCAAGCTCCTTTCACTGATGTATTAAAGTTATATAGCCACATCCATGATATATGTGTGTGTAAATATACACAGGGATTCATCTTGGAGCAAGAAAGAGCTCCCAGTGTTTTCTTTCCTGAAGCTTGCAGACCCCTGGGCAGCACTGATTTATTGTGGGGCAGGGATGCTCTTCCTTATGTGCAGAGCAGAGAGGAGCTCCAAAACCCCCTGAGTTAGTCAGGAAAGGTCCTGAAAGCAGAATCAGAATGGTCTGGGTTGGAAAGGACCTCAAAACTCATCCCCATGCCACCCCTGCCATGGGCAAGGACACCTCCCACTGTCCCAGGCTGCTCCAAGCTCTGTCCAGCCTGACCTGGGACATTTCCAGGGATCCAGGGGCAGCCACAGCTGCTCTGGGCACCCTGTGCCAGGGCTCACCACCCTCCCAGGGAGGAATTTCTTCCCAATATCCCCCCTAAACCTTCTCTGTGCCAGTGGGAAGCCATTCCCCTATTTCCTGTCACCCCATCCCTTGTATCTCTCTCCATCCTTCTTATGGTTTCCCTCCAGGAAAACCCCAAAGCCTTCTCTTCTCCAGGCTGGAAAAAATGATGGATGTGAAGCAATAGATACATTTATGTGAACTTTTCTTCCTGATGTCAATTTTCTAACCTTTCACACCAGCACATGTCCTGGTGAGGGGCAAGACAAACTCCTCACCATCCAGGCACATCCCCCAGGATGCCCAAACAGGGACAGGATTAAAGGAAATGGCCTCAAGATGGGCCAGGGGAGATTAAGGTTGGAGATTAGGAAAAATTTCTTCATGGAAAGGGTGGTCAGGCAGTGGTGGAGTCCCCATCCCCAGAGGGATTTCAGAGCCACATGGGTGAGGAGAGACCTTGGCAGGAATGGTTGGACTTGATGGCCTTAGAGGGCTTTTCCCACCTAAACAATTCTCTTCTTTACATAGATTTAAATTATTTAAATAGGTTTTTCGTCATTTAAACCTTTCCCCCCCCATTTTTTCAAAGTCTCTGAAAATGATCCCTCAATAAGGCTGTGATAAATACCAAGGAGTCTCAAATATGTGCACTGGAAGCTGCCTTTTGTCTCAGAAACAAGCAGGAAAAAATCCCAATAGAAGCTCAAATCCTCTATTTTCCCCCAGCAAGCCCCAGAATGGTTTTCAACATTCTCTTAAGGTTTTACAAGCCAAATCATTTTAGTCCAAAGTGCCATATTTCTGCAGCATCTACTGATACTGAACATGCTGTTTAAGTAGTGAACAACACAGAATCATTAAGGCTGGAAAAAACCTCTAAGATCATCAAATCCATGCATTATTTCCTGCTGGCTTTTTCCAGGGGCAAGAGAATGGTTCCAGAAGGGCATTAAAGGGAACATTTCCCTTTAATATGGGGAAATATGGTATATGGAGGGTTTTATACTACAAAACACCCAGTAAATGACAAAGACAACTTGTTGCTAAGGAGTTCCATAAGAATTACATTTTCTTTTCCTTAGACCAGGCCATAACTCCTGAAACAGAGGGAAATTTATTTGCATGAAAATGAAAATAAAGACCAGGGTTTGACTAAAAGGTTCTTATGCTGAGCTTTCATGGAATCCTTTGGGCTGGGAGGGATCCTAAAGCTCATCCTATTCCATGGGCAGGGACACCTCCCAGTATCCCAAGCCCCATCCACTATCCCAAGCCCCATCCACTTCCAGGGATGCAAGGCTCTGTTCATATGCAAATTTATTTGTATTTTAAAGAACATGCAACTTTTCTCTTTTTTTTTTTTTTTTTTTTTTTTTTTTTTTTTT
>WBND01000831.1:71037-82565 GCA_013398595.1 Tychaedon coryphoeus
TTCTTTGTAATACTGCATTTCTATTTTAATTTTCCTAGTAAAGAACTGTTATTCCTATTTCCCATATCCTTGCCTGAGAGCCCCTTAATTTCAAAATTATAGTAATTTGGAAGGAGGGGGTTTACATTCTCCATTTCAAAGAGAAGCTCCTGCCTTTATTGGCAGGCACCTGTCCTTCAAACCAGGACACTGGTTTGCAATCCTGCCAGGAATGATGGCTCTCCATAGCTACTCCTCCAAGAGCTGGACAGCAGAACTCTGAGCAAGGCAGCCCCTTCCAGTTCACCTCTGCTGAGCCACCTGAGGAGGGGCTCCACCAGATCCCAGGAGGAATTTGGCTGCACGTTCCTCCCCGACCATAAAATCCTCTCCTCTCCCCAGCCCAGCCCACGTGAGCCGTGTGTGATGTCTCAGAGACCACCCAGCTCGGGCTGCAGAGCGTTCAGCACTGATAAAAAACAACAATTGCAGAAAGGGAGCCCCTGCTCCTGGCCAGGCAGATTAGCAGTGGGAAAATTCCTCCTGTGGGGAGTTCTGCAGCCAAGGATTGTTCATGACCCACAGGATGCCCCACGCACACTCAACAGCTATGGGGGAAACATGGGAAGGATGATGAGGCTGGGGGCTTCCCTTAAATCCTGCTTTTGTCCTCATTCCTCAAAGGGAGAGTGATCCAGACAGGGATCCCAGCAGAACGGTTGGCACCCAGGATCATTTATCAAGGATCATTTATCATTTATCAAGGATCAGCTGCAGCATCTTCTCTCCCTCCAGTCTGCTGGTTCTTAAAAACAAACCAACCCGAGGGTGTTGGAGGAGGAGGAAGAATCACCTCATTTGTTTGTCCAACAGATTTCCACCAAGGATCCCCAAGGAAGAGCTGTCCATGCCAAGTGAAGAGTGGATAATGAAGAGCCACGAGCCAAATTATGGATCATGGAGGAAAATATCCCACAGAGGTGAAAGGTGAACACTTCAGTATTTTTACCTTGCTGAAAGGCAAAGAAAGGAGAAAAGAGGCATGAGGCTTGTCCCTACACAACTGCCAGGTGCTCAGAATGCCCCGTGGGGCTCAAATGCTGTGCCCATCTTCCAAACCTTCCCAACATTTGCCCTCAAAGTAATTCAGGAATGCCTGTGGTTTCATACCTGTTTTTGCTGAAAAGAGCACTTCAGCACTGAGTTGAGAGAGAACTTTGTGCTTTATGCACAGAATTGGATTGCTCTGGCTGAGTTTCACCCTTGGAGTCACTCAGATAATTTTATGGGGTGAACAGAACATTAATGTTACATAAAAAAAAAAAAGATTTGTCACATCAGAATCGCAGCAAGAGCTTGCACAGCCCCTGGCCCAAGATGCAGAAGCTGACTGATGCATCAACTACTAAATTTTTTTTGTGTTTTCTCCTATTCATAGATATTGAAGATCCCTTTCCTCACCTCTAGCCACTTTCTAATCCCTGCTAAGAAGCTGCCTTGACACCTGGTAAAAGAGCAGTAAAGTGGTGGGACAGGAGAACAGGCAGCAGCAACAATTAATGATTAAAACAATTTCTCTGCACCTCATACTCTTAGGAACCTCCCAAAAATTCTTCCAAGTGAATTTAGGATCACATGGGATGACAACTGTGCAAGGATAACCACGAGAAAAAAGACACCAGAACACTTTTGAAATTAATTAATTGTTCAGCCACCACCTTCTTCTAAGAACCCCAGGGCCCAGTTTTCCTGCTTTTGATCAGTTTTAATCCCAAAATCTATTTGTCCCTAGCAAGCACCCCAAATTGCATTGTGCTTGGCCTCCTTTGGATCCCTCTCATGGGATTTGGGGATGGTGCCACCCAGCCAGATGTTTCCAGCACCTTTTGACAAGAAATACATTTTTTTTTACTTTTATTGGACTCCCTGGCCAGAGAACCCATAGGGAATGTAAACTCTGTGTGGAGAGATATATATATTTTCTCTCTCTGTTTATAAACACAGAGAGTCCAGTTCTCCCCCCAGCAGGGTTGGATGAGCCCAGAATTTATCAGTGTTGAGGAACACACTCTGATTTACAAGGGAGGAAGAAGGGAAATAGTTTGCAGGAGAAAACAAAAACTAAATTAGGCAATTCCCATTTGCATATGGATTTGAATGCACACATACCACAATGTTTAGATTCTTTCTAATAAACAAACTTGCCTCAACACCCACAAGAGCAAACCTGAAACCAAGAGGGGAAGTCAGGGAAAAACACCTTTGTGTTCCCCAGAGGGAAGTGAGGCTGCTCAGACCTGGAAAATTCTCTTGGAGCAGCCTGGTCTCATGGAAGGTGTCCCTGCCCATGGCAGGGGGTTGGGATGAAATGGATTTGAAGGTCCCTTCCCACCCAAACTCTTCTGGGATCCGTAATTCCAGATTCCCTTTCCTTGCTGCTCCTCCTGCCTCACTCCTGGGTCTTGCTCTTCCCCACAGGGCTGGTCCCAAGAGGCAGACTTGCTAGGCTGAGCCTATCTTCTCCCACCCAGCTGCTGTCCAGGCCTTTGACACCTGCCAAAATCTCCCTGAGATTCCAACAGAATCAGGCACAGGGCTTCTGGTCGTGGGCTTAAAACCAAAGCATATTAATTTGATAATTGGCCCTCATGTTGATGAGGCAAGAGGGATGGTTTGCATCAAGCATCCTTACAGGACATTAGAGAAGCCACCAATGTTTTGACATCCAGAAAATTATGGTATTTGTAGGGCTGAGCTCTCATAATGATGAATTTTAGGGCTGAGCTCTCATAATGATGAATTTTCTGGCCCCAGTCCTGCTGTTACTGTTGAAATAACACAAATTGGCTGGTAACAGATTAAAGCACTCTCCATGTACATTTGTATGTATACATTTAAAAATGTACAAACACAGAGAGGAGGGGAGAGATAAATATCTGCAGGTCACAAGTGAGCAGTTTTAGGAAGCTTTAGGACATGAGGGAGGATTTTGTTTAGAGTAGAATTTCCCCCTTTGTCCCTCCAGGATGAGATCTCCAACATCTGTCCTCCGTCGCTTTCCAGGGAAGCCAAAGGGTGCTTTGAGCACAAAGCCCTGCACAGAGGTTTTTAGGATAATAACTATTACTCTTTTTGCAGGGAATTCACCTTATTTTAGATGGATGGGCAGCTCTAACTGAGCTCATCCCCTGCCTCATGGGGCTGCTCCTTTGCCACATTGATTAAAAGGGTTTGGGATGACAACTGGCCAGAGATAAGGTTCATCAGCAGTGCTGCATCTCCCTCCCTCCTTCCTCACCATTTCCCAGCTCTATCTGGACATGGGTGGAGATGCCTCACTCCTTTAACCCATTTTTTAATGCTCTTATGGAGGGAATCTGGGATCATTGAGCTTAATGGAGCTCAGCATGTTTAGAAAAGCAGAGGAGGGCTGAAAAAGGATAAATACACACACAATAAAATCCCAGAAGGGGGAGGAAGCACAAAACAAAACATGGCAATCCCAAGAAACTGAGTGCCAGGAGAGCATCCCTCCAGGAGCAGGCAGGAAGAACCCAAAAGTTTTAACATCAGAACCAGACTGAAATGGGTCCCAGTGGGTGTCCATGGCCCAGGCTGAGCCTTCTCCCTGCAAACAGCCCTGCTGCCTCATCCCTCACGTGCATCCATGTGGGTGATCCATCCTGGGACACCAACAGCCTGGAACATCTCCACACCTGGTGCCTCCAGGGCTAGCAGAGACCAGGGAAGGTGCCCCAGGAAGGAAAAGCTGTGGCAGCTCCACTCAGAGCCCAGGCTCTCCTCTGGGAGATTGGGATCTGCCAGCAGCAGGGGATTGATATCCACCAGCTTGCCTGGCTCTGGAATGTTTCCTTGGGGAGCTGGTGCCAAGCCAATGGAAGCACAGCCCTCTGCATGCCCTTCAGGCCAGCCTCCAGCACAGCTGCTCCCAAATCCCTGCAGGGATCCCAAATCCCAGCCCTGAATCACACAAACTCCTGGCAGAAACCTCTGGCAGCCTGACTGACACCCCATGGCAAATGCCTGCATTTTCCTAGGAAGAAAGGGCCCTCCTTCCTCCCATTCCCCCTTTGAGGGGAGCTGGGGCTTCTCTTCTGTTCCAGACTGGCTGGAAGCAAAGATGGGACAAAGATGTGAGGATAAAAACCCCCAAACCACAGCAGTATATCTATTTATGATACTCCTTTTTTTGAAGCTGGCTCTTGATCCCAGCCCAAGCCCATTTTTCCCTTTATCTCTAGGAACAAGGAATTCCTGTTGGATGCTCAGTGACCCCACAGACAGAAGATGAGCTGGACAGCCACGGCAGCTGCTGCCACAGCCATTCTGTCTGCAGGGCTGGTTGGTACCCAGCACCCTTGGGTAGATCCTCACAAGGGATAAATTATCCTACAAGATTCCAGGATAATCCATGAGTCCCTGACATCCAATCTATGCACCCTGGGGACAGTGCCAAGCACCCCCAGAGGGGTGGCAGGAGCAAACGTGCTGTGAAAGCCACTGGGAAGCTTCTGCAGGAAGAAGTTTCCCGACTTAAGAAGCATAAAATCAAAATCCTTCCCCTGGACAATATCCCTTTTGTTTAAGGAGGAAAGTAGTCCTGAAAAAGCAAAGTTTTTCTCTTGGAAAACTTGAATAGCCCAAGCCCTGGGAGCCTGCTGAACTCACTTTCCACAGCCATCAGGAGGAAGGTGAAGCTGAAATACTCCATCCAGGAAAGGAAAACAAAACCTATTTGTTCCCTGCCCATTTTCCTGCTCTTTTTTTTTTGTTTTTTTTCCCTCAGGAGGAGGGGACCCTGCTGCTGCAGTCATCCACATGGAGAGCTGGGCCTTTTCCTACTGGGCTCCACCTGCCTCCAGTTCAGCCACCCTTTCCCTGCCAACTTGGGAGCTGCCCCAGCCACCTTTTCCCTGGAAAAGCCACCCAGCACAGCAAATCAACATTCCCCAGTTTAATGAACACACTCAAACCCTCTGACCAGGCAGGAGAAAGGGGAAGAGCCAGAACAGTGTGGTGAACTCCCTCACCCCAAAGAAAAGCCCAGCACCCAGCTGCTGGGAACATGGCTATGTTCTGAGAGCTGGATGCAAGGCTTTGGAATATTTTTCCGTGGGGTAAAATGAGCTGTGCCACCCAAAAAAGTTAGCTGTAAGTAAATAAATAAATGGAATCTCCTTCCAGACCAGCTCGAGGTGAAGCTAGAGATGTTCCTCTCCCAGTGAAAGCAGAGGATGCTGGGGAAGAACCTGTGTTTTTGTGGAGCTGAGCACCACACAAACCCCTCACCTGCACATCACAAACACCCCAAGGCTAAATCTGCTCCAGGGCAGGTGGGCTCCTCACACCTTCATCCCCAAAAATCCCAGGAACACAGGAGTGGGTGCCATGGAAAGGGAGGGAGCAGAGCAAGGGGCAGGAGCAGGGACCACCATGAACCCAAAATTATTTCCCCCACCAAAGCTCCTACTGGGCAAATGGACCAGGACTCAACCTGGGCAAAATTTGTAAATTTGGGACAGCCAAAGGATGCACACCCTTGGGAAGCCAGCAGGACTTTTACCAACACCAGCAGCATACTCCAGAGCTGGGCTCCTCATCCAGCCACACTGGAGCTGTTTTAACTCAGACACAGCAGGAAAAAGGAATAAAAGAAATGAAATAATTTGGTGTTTTTGTTGGCTCCCTTTTTTGCCAGGTTGGTGAGTTAAATCAGGGGCTGACAAGTGCTGAAGCCAGCACTAGATAAACAGGGAGAGCAGGATTAGGGCAAGGATGATAAAAAAAGGGAAATCTCCAAAGCCACCAGGCAGGAAATGCAGAGATGAAGAAAGAAAAGAATCAGAGCCAAACACAACCTGTCCAAGGATCAAACTCTGGGCTGGGCAGCCTGAGAGCTTGATAAAGGCAGCCAGAAGAGATAACCCATTCACAAAGCAAGAAGGGGCTGTCTGGAGCCATTGTCTTTGGCCTCAAACCCCAAATTCCAGCCCCAGACTCTCCTCTGTGGGAGGAAGGAAGCAGCTGGCCAAAAGCAGAGGGTGGAAGGCTCTTCACATTTTTCAGGTTGACCCTCAGAAACACATCCTGGGAAAACCCAAAAATTCCCCTCTTGCCACATCCCCAGACACCTCCTGAGATGACAGGGAGCTGACACCCCGTGGTGATGGAGAGGGCCTTGCACCAATCCTGGACCAAAAAGGGAACACAGAATCCAACAGATATCCCTCCTCTAGGATCTGGCATCCACATGTGTGATAGATAAGAGTAAAACAAGGCTTCTCCAGGGGGTTTGAGACAAGAGGCTCTCCTGGAGTGCTTCTTCCCATGGACAGAATTGCTGGATTCAAAACAGCAGCAGGGACATTTGGGGTGGGGGGAACAGAGGAGAGGCAAAATAAAATTGATTGAGAAATGGTGAAATACCTTCAAAAATACAGCAGAATAAAATAGTTCTGGGAGCAGACAGAGGAGGTTGTGTCTCCTCCCTGACTCCTTCCAGCTTCACTGGCTGCACCCACTTACCACTCACTGGGGAAGGACAGCTGCCTTCTCTTTACAAAATCCCTTTGCCCTTCTCCAGACCAAGCAAACCCAGCATTCCCAGTCTGTAACTGTGTGCCTTTGACCCTTCCACCTGTACCTGCTGCCACCAGGCTCCTCCTCTGAAGCAGTGCTGAAGGGGTTGGGAGCACCAAAATTTAATTTAATTAATGAGTAAAAGGTGAGAAGGAACCCTCCCCAAAGGTCTTAAAGCACCTGGTCCCACACCTTGTGCTACTACTGAGCATCCCTTGGAGCAGCCCCACCTGAGGCAGATCTTGGGCACCACCAGCACCCAATGCCCTTTTCCTGGGGGGTTTTAGGACTAAACAGGTTCTTCTTATCCCTAGAAGATCCCAAATTTCTGGCACAGATCCCCCATATTGTTATTGTGTCCCTCTTTGTCCTGGAGAGGAAGGTGCTGCCAGTGTGGGCTGTCACCTGGACCAGGCTGAAGACACCAGCCAGAATTAATATTTATATTAATTTATATGTATGTTAATCCCTGTTGCATCCCTAGGGATGAAGCACCAGCAATTCATGTCTCATCAGGGAGAAAAGTGAAGAGCTAAACACCTCCTCCCTTGCTAGAGAGAAACAGAGCCCTGGAATTCCTGTTTATAGAACTGCAATCAGTGCAAGCACGAATTATGTATAATCAGCCAAGAGTAGGAAATTGCCATCAGAATTTCTCTGCTTTTTTTTTTTTTTCTCTTTTAAATAGAAAAAAAAAAAAAAGAGGCAATTTAAACCCACTGTGGCTGCTGAGCTTTCATAAAAGCTTTCCAAAGCCTTCATTTCTGTGCTGTGTGTCACCACAGCAGACACATGAGATGCAGCGAAATCCCCTGAGTTAATTTGAATTATGCCACAAAACAGATGTGTGCTCTGGTGCACGGAGAACCTCCTTCCCTCTTCCATTTCCAAACGACTCCTGCCTCATCCCATTAGCTCTTCTTATCCCTCTGCATCCCCTGATGTGACATAACCAGCCCTGACACCCTCATACATCACCAGGAGAGAGGCAGCAGCTCCACACAGCTCGGGAGGAGCAGGAGTTGTGCTGCAGGTTTGATGGGTGCTGGATCCCAGAAACCTGGGGGTTTTGAGCTTTCTGTACTTTCTGGCCCTGACCCCCTGGAGAACACTGCTTTTGACTTGGAGAAGGCTTCCAAATTTGAGTGATGGGGTTAAAATCACAGGTGTGTAGTTAAATAGAAGTGTGTGATTGCACATGGTGAAGGGTTTTAAATTTGAGGTTTTATAATATAGTGATAGGTATGGGACAAGATGGAGGATTTTGGGTGTTGTTCCTTTCCTTCTTCTTCTCCATGGTTTCAGGCAGTAGTTTCTGGTTGGACAGTCAGTGCTGCACTGAGGGTCCCAGGAGTTTGGTTATTGGGTCAAAAGTATCAATAATACAGGTGTTAATTCTCTCTTGGACTGTTTAGCTTTAGCAGACCTTGTAACTAGCTGGGTTCATCTCCATTTTGCTCACTTCTAGCTGGTGGCTGGAAGTGCTGCTGAACTCTCTGTACTTTAGATAAGATTTAATAAACATCCAAGCCTGAACATGAGAAAATTCACCTTCTTCATGTTTTTAATCCTGGCTCTGAGTGAAGACAGAAGAAAACTTCAAACAAGCCACTAATTAAGTGGTGCAAACACCACCTTTACAGATGGGAAGCTGGGGCTACTGACTTAAATTTGGGAAAGGAGAGATTCCCCTTCCTGAGCCAATTAAGATTTTGCAATCAGGCAGATTACAGGAATGAAGGTGGAATTAATGGGTGAATTATATGGAATTTCACTCTCTGGGCTAGGCTCCCAGCTTGTGGGAAGAGACACAGATTGAAGCAGAAGCTTTGCAAGCAGGAAGAAATCATTGCAAACACCCAGCCTGGCCTCCTGTGTTAGGGTGGAAATTCCTCCACAAGCCCCACAAGCAGGGATGAGGAGGAATCTGCCACTGCAGCACAGATCTAAACTCAGGACAGGGCTGAGAAAAATGCACAGGGTCCTTTGGAGACACCTCTCCCAATGGTTAAACCCTTCTTATCTTTGGAAAGCAGTAATTGGATGCCCTTTTCCTGCCTGGCTGGGGTCACAGAATCCCAGAATCCCAGAAAGGTTTGGGTTGGAGGAATCCTTGAAGCTCATTCCTCCCCCTGTCACCTTCCACTATCCCAGGTGGCTCCAAGCCCTCCAGGGATGGGCATCAACCTGATTTCCTGTTGGTTTCCTCACTTCTCCTCCACTGGAACATGCAAATCCTCCATGTCAGCCCACCTCTCTCCATTCCTGCTGTTACCATGACCCAAACTGACCCCAAACACACAAAAGCACATTTGCACACACCCCCTCTTGTGGGGCAGCACGCTCAGGGTCATGTTTGATGTCCCCTTTAGGGGAGTTGCTCTGAGAAGAGCTCAGTGTAAGGTGAATTTTCCTGATGTGAGTCACTCTCTGCATCACATACAAGGAAAAAAAAAAAAAGGCCCAATTTTACAGCATTTCTGGAAAAGGAATGCAGGGAATGTGTTATAAACACTCCCCCCCTCCACCAAGGAGGTGCTAAATTGAGCCCTGAGTGTTTGAAACACTGGACTTGGGAGAACTGGTGGGAAATTTTGGGGGTGAGGGGGTGGAGCTTCTTAAATTTTTGTTCTTCCCATTCCTCAATTTTTTTTATTGTATTTGAGATGACCAGGAAGTTTTTTTCTCTGCCTGACTCTCCTGCTGTACCCCAGAATGAACAAGCAAGGAAAAACCTGTGGCTGTGTCTTTATTGTCACTGGCTCCAGGATGGCTCCACTCCAGGGAATCCCAGCCCAAACCATTCCCCAGGACCACCCTGCAGAGCACCTTTCCCACCTTGGGGAGATCTTCATCCAGAACCAAGGGAACAAACAAAAGCACCCAGCAATTTTTCTCCCCCTTAGTGAAAATATTTTAACGATCCCAGAGAAAAGAGCCAAGCCTGACAGGGCACATTGCACATGCTTCTCACAGATTTGGTTTCTGGGCTGAGTGGAGGAATGCACTTAGAATGCTGCTTCCCCTGCATGAAAACACTGAATTAGCAGTTCTCCCTGTGCAATATGCTACGTGCAGGACGCTACAGGCTAAGCAAAAACCCGTACAAAATGAACATTATATACATAAAACTGCACAGTGCTTGGGTTTCTTTCCTTCATCCCCTGAGCTCATCAGTTGTTCCATCTGCTGATAGGAACAAGGCTCTCCTCCACAGAGCCCTTTGTCCAAAACCTCTGCTCTGCAAGATCCAGGAGGAATCAGGGGCCATTGGCCAGCTGAAAACAGTGATCCCAAAGAGGGTCTGGAGATATTCAAGGCCAGGCTGGACAGGGCTTGGAACAAGGGGAAGGTGTCCCTGTCCATGGCAGGGGCTGGAATGAGATAATCTTTAGGTCCCTTCCATCCCAAACCTCTCTGGGATTCTGTGACTGCCTGGTGCTCAGTTTTGGGGATGATTTTCCTTAGGACTGGCTTTGAAGTGCAGCAGGAACAACAGAGGGTTAACAGGCTTAGGCAGGTTGTCCAGATGAGTATTATCAGATGACCCAAAGCAAGGCTGTATTAAAAAATGCCTTAATTAAAAAATACAGGTCAGAACCAGTTTAAGCTGCTGACCCCCGGTTATATTCCTTAATTAGAAGGCTTGGACACATCCCTCAGAGTGATGGATGAGCCCTGGCTGCCTCATGGCACCACACAGAGAGACAGGACAGGTCCCCAGGCTCAGGGCTGCACCAGCTTGCTTCATTCCAATGCTCCTCTCTTCTCCTTCCCCAGAAATTAATGGGCTGCAGGCATTCAGGAATGAGAAATTATCCATCCAGCTGCTCTGCTTGGATCAAACCCCTCACCAAAACTGCCAGGCACAGTCCTGGGCCCTATAAACTCCAACTCCAGAACATTTCACCAGGTGGTTTCAGGTGAAACTGAGCCCTTCTTACCAGCACCATCACAACTCCCTGCTGGAGGGGATGAACCATCCCCATGAGCATCAGCAGTGGGGTCCTGCTTGAAACATCCACCTGACATTTGGGCTAAAGTGCTTTTCCACTTAAAAAAGAAAAAAAAATCAATCCAAATTCTTCTGCAAAAGAACTGGAGAAGAGCATGAGGAAGGGTCAGGAAACAGGGCGAGGAGCTGAGTCTCTCATCCTGGATGAATAAAGACCTTCAGCACTGGAAAAGTGGGAAAACAATTCTTTTGCATTACAGTTTAGATGCCAGAAAACAGATTGCACCCTCAGTAAAAATTTAAACACTCCTCCCAAAAAATCCCAAGCCACCAAACAAACAAAAACCTCAAACCTGAATAAACCCTTTAAATTTTTTTTTTTAACTTCAGTATAACCCATTGCACATTTAAATAACTTACATACTTAATTTATCTACTGCCCTAAGTAGAGATTTTGCTGCAGAGTTTGCATTTCCTTTGGGAAAGCAAATCAGTGATCTGATGGAGAAAGCCATAAGCAGGAGAAGGCTTTCCAAATAAGAGGAAAACCAAAAGCATTTCCTTCAAAACAAGGTTCATTACTTGGGAATGAAGTATGTGCAGGAAAATTTAGGGGGTGCTCGATGGGTATTTCTGATGAAACAGAACAGGGATGGTCCCAGGGACATTTGGGTTGTTTGGGATTTATTTTGCTGTGCTCTGTGTGATGCCTGAAGAGTCTGATCTGGAACAGAGGCTGGGCAGAGTTAAAGGAATAAAGTGGGGATTTGTAAAAATGCCTTCAAAGGATTCACCTTGGGCAGTACAAGAGGCTGGACATGGCTGCACCCAGGATGGATCCTGATCACAAGTTTTCACACTTTTATAAGTTTTGGTCCATTTCCATACTGGGGTTCATTGTCCAGTTCCAGCTCCAGGTTCTGCAGTCCCACCCTCCCAGATTCTCTCCTCAATTCGCTGCTGTTTGCACTTTTTGGGGCTGAAGCTGCAGCAG
>WBND01000831.1:83584-95628 GCA_013398595.1 Tychaedon coryphoeus
AAAAAAAAAAAAAAAAAAAAAAAAAAAAAAAAAAAAAAAAAAAAAAAAAAAAAAAAAAAAAAAAAAAAAAAAAAAAAAAAAAAAGAAAAACAAAAGGCAGGGGGGAGCAACAAAGAGGCAGCATCTCCTTTTGGAGAGCATCACCCCGGGCAGGTTTCCCTCCATCCTGTATTTATTACTGGAGTAGGGTTCTATGAGGAAGCCTGCAGGGTTCCTGGTTCTCATCTCTTCCTCCCTGCAGTGCATCCCATAAATCAGCAGGAGCAGCCTGGAGAGGGAAGCACAAATAGGGTTTGCACCCTATTCCAGGGTTTAATGGGGCTGAAGAGCAAACCCTGCCCTGACAGGCACCCTGACACCTCCCCTTCCTCAGGAGGGAGGCATGGAAGGGCTGTGGATTCAGGGAGGGGCTAATGATCCCTGCGGGTCAGATGGGGAGATGGCCCAGCCTGATCCTCTTCCCACCGGCTGACATCTGGATTGAGCAGCTCCCCACTCTTTAATCACCTCAAATCCCACTCCCTTCCCCTGCATCCCAGGGATTTAGAAGCCAGCAGAGCTCCAGCAGGATGGTGGCACTCACAGGAAGGATGAGCCGTGGAGAGCTGAGAAATCCCAAATGCCACATCAGAGCATCCTATGGGATAAGAGAGAGGGGGAGAAGAGCTGAGAGCAGAGCACTGAGGCCTTTAATTCAAAACTCTGCTTTGGTACCTGTGTCTTAAAATCTTGTGTTGTAAATTCTTGCTTTGTGTCTGTTACAGGAGGGGAAAATAAACTTTCTAAATTGCCTCTTTAAAAGCTGGGAAATGGAAAAACAAAACCCCAAACATATTTATATTCAAAATCCTGGGATTTTAAACACTGCTCCTGAGCTAAGGGAGACCAGGACAGTGCCCCAAGGGAAAGCTGATTGCTGGGGCTTCACGGGTCAGCTTGAGCATTCTGCAAATCAAAATAAATAAAATAAAATAATGTTGAATAATGCTGAACCCCGAAGGGAATTTCCAAAAGCTTCACAGGAGCATTTGCACTCCAAGTGGCACCCAAGGGAGTGGCAGGACTGACATCCCCAGGATTTGCCCCACACCACCAGTGATCCTCCAGCTTTTCCCCTCTCTCCTACCTTGCTTCTCCTCACCTCCCACTTTGGCTTTCCTGGAGCAGCAGACAGGAGGAATGTGGCTCACCAGGTTTGTTTGGATAAAGCAAGAAGGGGAGGATTGCCAGGAGCTTCCTGATGGAAAGCTGGCACCGAGATTGGTACAGGGCTCTGTAAGGAAAAATTGGACACGGGAGAGGTAAAAACTGGAATTCCCCAAATGGATCAAAGTAGGGGTGCTCCAGGAGCGGTGATCAGGCAGGGTGTCAATCCATAGTTATGTTTCCCAAAAAAAAAAAGAGTCCAAAGTCCCTAAATATCAGGAATTTCCCTCCATGTCCTCCAACACCCAGCACGGGAGAGCCAGGAGTGCTGGTGGCCCTGGGAGCCAGCCCTAAGGAGCATGGCCTGTGTCACAGCCCTTCTGCAAATATTTTTCCTGCTGGTGAAGACCAAACCAAGGGCTGAAAGACACTCAAGGTTAAGTTCAGCTTGCTGGTGCATCCCCTGGCCCCCTAAGCCAGGCCTTGAGCATGCCAACAGGGAGGACAGGTGGAGAGGGATAAATCCTCCCCCATCAAAGCCCCCATGGAGGCTCCTTGTGCTGACAAATGCTGCTCCCCACTGAGTAGTTTTAGGATGTTGTGCTGCCTCACAAGAGGAGCTGGAGGGGCAGCTCTGATCTCTGCTCTCTGTGACAGGGACAGGACCCAGGGATGGCTGGAGCCAGGAATCCAACTGCAAAACTACTCTTAAAACCCACCAGAAACAGGCACAGAGCTGGAAAAGCACTTACTATCCCTTAACACTCCTTGGGATCCCAGTGCCCAGAGGGTGGGAGGTGCCAGAGGGCCAGAGGTGGGGAAACAGGAGTGGATGCTGCAGCTGTTCCTACAGATGTGCACAGCCTCAGCCAGGATGGGAAACCTGCAGAGGTTTCCTTTCTGGAGATCAGTGCTGTGGAGGTTTTCCTCCTCTGCCTGCAGTCTGTTCTGGCTGCCCCAGGTCTGGCTGTGCACTTAGGGAGCAGCATGTGTGGAAAATCCCAAGGATTGCACATTTTCCGTGGTGCTGCAGGCACAGCGTGGGCAGCTGGGGCAAAACAAGAATGTGTCACATTTAAAACTTGCCTGCTCAGCCCTTGGCTTAGCTGAGGTGAAACCCAGGTTTTAAAGGGACTCCAGTTTGGTTTTTCTGCTTGGAGGTGTGGTGTCATCCATGTGGAAACGCTTGCAAGGCTCAAAGCTTTCCCCTGAACACCCCCAGGAGGAGAGCCCAGTGATCAAACCAAGGCTTTAGCACAATCCCCATGGAAATCTTGTTTTTCCAATGGTAGGGTTTTATTTCTTGAGGTGATAACTCCTAATCTCATTAGCTTGTGATGCAGAATATCTGATTGGCAAAGGAGGCAGGAGCTCAGGAAGCAAGACTGCATCCTCATTAACCACAGGCTTTTCCAGCCTTCTCCTGTTTCAACAAGACATCAGTATGTACAACGTGTGCTCTGGAACTGGTTTGGCCTAATCCTCCTTTTTTTTTTGCCCTTCAGCTTTTAAACCAGTCTGGGATAAGTCCTGCTGAGGAAAATGCCAGGCTGGCTTATGCCAAGTTGTAAGAGCCACAGGCTTTGGTTATGTGGCAGCACTTGAGAAGCAAATCCTGTACTGAGCCAGGTCCAGGAGAGCTCTGGGGTGAGTTTCCATCACTAGAGACAGGTTTCCATCACCAGTGACAAGACAGGTTGGAGAGAAGCAACAAGAAGTCAGGAAAAATAATCCACTTCTCAAAGCCATGATTATTTTAAATTAAGGATCAAAAAAAAAAAAAAGTTGACAGCATTTCTCAGACATTTCACAGCTTTCATTGCATCAATTTTTCAAGCCAAGTTGTCCAAAAGTCTCATTATCAATAGTTTCAAGTTTCTGCTTAAAAGAAAAAATAAAGGCAGTTAAAGTTTCCTTTGACGCTAACACAGACAAAAAACACTTTTAAAATTACACCAATTTCACCTTAGGGAAAAACCCTAAACTCTACATTTTGAAGCCACATTTGAATTCAAATTATTCTCCTTTTCATAAGTTGAAAATACTGCTGATTGACACCAGAGTGACTGAAACCAGGGTTTCAGACAAGTCTTTTATAAGGTGAAATGCAGACAAAGAAAAATTGACTTTCAAAAAAGATTATTCTTAATAGATAAAAACAACACCATAAAATAGGTGTCACAACATGCAAGCAGCAAAGTGAGTTCTGAAGGATACAAAATAGTGAGGCAGAGCTCAGAAGACATAAAAAGAGAACTGGCATTTATCTGGAAAATCAGGATACCTATTCCCAAGCACCTGTTTTGTCTCTGTAACCCTGGAGAGCTCCCCAAGCCCAGGTCACTGCTGTGCCATGGGAGTGCAGGACAGAGTCACCACGGAGTAATTCCCTCAGCTCAGCTGCAGAGAGCAGGAACATATGAATTCCCTCCCTCTTGACAAGCTCTGCTGGGATATTCAGCCTGGAGTGAAGCTGTGTGAGTAAAATCAGGAGTGGGAAGGGAATCCAGCAGGGCATCCTTGCTTGTTCACACCAGGAGCACTCCCAGAGCACCAGGGAAAATGCTCTGCTTTAGGGGTTTATTCAGTGTTTTCCTCCTGCAGACTTTCTGTCTCTGCAGCCTCCAAAATCTGGCACCCTGGGAAGGAGCCAGAGGCCAGGCAGAGCTGTTCATTAAGGTGGGCTGGAGGGACCAAAGGAGATGCAAATCAGCCCTGGGGGGCGCCAGGAATTGCTGGCCAGGCTCTCTGGGCTGGCTCTGGGAGCCAGCAATGAGCCCAGGGTTCAGGGAGGGGGTGGCCAAGCGGGCAGGGACCCAAGGGCTGCCCTGGCTCCCAGCTGCAGCTCCTGCTGCTGGCCCCACCCTGGGGCTGATTCCTGCCAAAACAGGGTGGCAGGGAGGAAGGGAGCCTTCAGATGTCCTCAGATCAAACCCATCAGACAAAAAGCTCGGGCAGGCTCTCAGGGAATTTAGGATCACTCAATGGGATGGGTTTGGGAGGGACCTTGAAGCTGATGCAGTGCCATGGGCAGGGACACCTTCCACTGTCCCAGGCTGCTCCAATCCCCATCCAACCTGGCCTGGGACACTGCCAGGGATGGAACAGCCACAGCTTCTCTTGGAAACTGTGCCAGGGAACAATTCCTTCCCAATATCCCATCCATGCCTGCCCTCTGGCAGTGGGAAGCCATTCCCTGTGTCCTGGCACTCCAGGTGCAACATTCCAGGTCTTGTAAGAGGTACAGATCTGTGACCACTTTTGTGTTTCTCTCTATTTCTTCAGCTTTGGGCTGTGTGACACACCCAGCAGCAGAGATGGGAGCTCCTCTATCAGCCCTGCAAGGAAGTTTTTTGTCTTTCAGAAAACCACAAAATAATCCAAAGCAACTGTTGGCACCAGGTGTCATTTGGGCTGGAGGGCCAGAATACCCAGAGCTGGGGTGGGGGGCAGGGAACTGTACGTGATATCAAACAGATTCCTGGGTTTCAGGCATCATCTGCTGGGTTTGGAAAGTCAAGTCTCCACCCAGCAGGATCCCAGCACAATTCCAGAGGTGCTGCATCCCCAGCTGACACAAACCAGAGCTCTGCTCGAGTCAGTGGCATTGCAACCACTCTCTTCAGCCACATGATCTGCCCCCCACTCCAGATTTCCAGATCAGCATCCTGTGATCCTGACAGCACTCTGCTTACTCCAAGGCAATCCACGTCCTGGCAGGAATGCCCCTCTGTTTAAGTGGAAACATTCCTAATCGTTGTGATTCTCCATCTCTAATTACCAGGAGATTAAATTCTGCTGGGGATGAGGGTGATTGCTGCCTTCAGACTTGCTGAGGAGCTCTCAGAGTGAGGAAAGGAGAGCAGGAAGGAGGTTCTGCAGGCACAGAATCATGGAATTATTTAGGTTGGGAAAGACCTTTAAGATCATCAAGCCCAACCATCAACCCAGCACCACCACTGTGTTCACATCCACACGTTTTTTGACTCCACCATTTCCCTGGACAGTGTTTCAATGCCTGGCCACCCTTCCCATGAGGGATTTTCCCCAACATCCCCCTCCCCAATGCTCAGCTAGCACCTTTTCCCTGAGGAATCCAGCCTGCCCAGGGGTCCATCTGGACCTTCAGAAGTGGTCCAGATGCTTCTGCTTCAGCAGCCCAGTGGGAAAATTCACCAGTGAATTGTTCCTCATCCTCCTGCCCTCCACTTCCAACAGGTGCCTGTCAAAGCACACAGCCTTGAGCTTCCTTCCCATTCTCCCACCCTGGATGCAGCAGAATTTCCTCCATGGATGAGTTTAAGCCTCCAGCCTAAGCTCTGAGGCAAATCGTGGCTATTTACCAGTTTATTTTGTTTTTTTAATGTCTTCTGCTGCTAGCTCTGTGTATTGGGGTGTGACTTAGAGCCAGCAGCAATAATGAGCTCACAGGATAACAGCCCTGAGGACAGAGCATGGGAATTTGGGATACAGAAGCTCTCCTCAGGCAGAGGGGAGGTTTGCTGATGGGGGATTTGCAGCAAGGGACAGTTTGGATGCAAGCAGACCAAACTCTGAGCCTTTCACATCCCATACATTTTTTTCCCATGCTTTCTACAGGCAATTCCTGCCAGGATTTTTCAGAGGTTTAATCAGCACTCAGCCTCTTTAAGAGGCTGTCTCTGAGGGAGCAGATTCAGCAGAGTGATAATTTTGGCTGCCTAATCTGGGTTGATTAATTTTAACAGTCTGCTTAACAATAGACGCCATGTGGCCACGGCCAGAGGAGTTTCATGGCCTTCACTGAGATTTAAAGTAGGTGTGAAACGCTTTAAAAATGCCTCATTGCTGCAGGAGAGGTAAAAGCTTCATTGCCCTAATGAGGGAATGGGGTTCCAGAGGGAATATTGCCCTTCTCTGGAAGGTCACTCAGTGTCACCAGATCCCTGGGTTTCTTCAGAAAGTTGCAGAGGGAAGGACAAGGTGATCCAAGAGGACCTGGCTCTGTTTTCTGAACTTCTGCACTGCCTCAAGGAGAAGGAATTAATGTCCTTCTCTCAGCCCCAGTGCACAACCTCCGTGAGGTGTTCAACTAAAGGACTTACCAAATTCTGAGAGAGAATTCCAGACTGGTTTGACTTGGGGGGGACCTTAAAATCCATCTTATTCCATCCCTGCCATGGCAGGGACACCTCTCACTATCCCAAGTCACTCCAAGCCCCATCCAGCCTGGCCTTGGGCACTGCCAGGGGTGAGGAATCCACAGTGCTTGTGATGTTTTAATGTTTTTGAGAAGAACAACCCCCATGGAATGTCTTACCTCACATCACAGGACACGGCAAGGGCGTTTCTGGAACACGTTTTGCGATTCGGAATTGCAGACAGCCAAGGAAAAGGTTTTGAGATGAGAGAGTAACAAAATAATTTTGCATTCCTAAATCAATGCGTGGTGCAGGTTTTAAATTACATTTTTGAAAAGTGATCTTTACCCCAATAGTACAGTGGATTATTTATGAGTAACAGAGGGTCCAAGACCAGAGCTGGCTCAGGTGTTGAGTCTTCAAGCCACAGCAATGGCAATATTTTTGGAAAACAATGTCATATTTAGTCCAGCTAAAAAGCAAAGAATTCCAGAACTCGACTCACATGTAGGAATTTGTTTTTGAGACAATACTGATTTTTTCCACATTGAGCAACCTGCTCTAGTGGAAGGTGTCCCTGCTCTTGGCAGGGCATGGAATGAGATGGTTTTTATGGCACCTTCCAACCCAAACCACTCTGGGATTTACTGGAGCATTTCCAGGTGTTTTTTACAGCACTGAACACCAAACAGAGCTGGACTTGAAATCCCTGGTGCTCACCCACCTACAGCCACCCAAGTCTTATACATCAAATTATTATTTTTGGTATCTTTTATACACAAAATCAGCATTGCTGCAAAGGCACGAGCCAGGTCAGCCCCTCTCCACCGAGGGATTTGTTCCAGCCCAGCCTGCCCGTTGTGCTTCTGTGCAATGATTTTCCATCATTTCTTAGAAAACAGAAGAAACACAGGCAGAGGGCAAGCACGTGTGTCAGGAGAGGAAAGCAGGACGAAGGAATGGAGGAAGCCCATCTCCAAGAAATCGCTGATTAAAATTGCTCCCAAGTTCCCGTTTCCTCCACAAACAAAACAGCCTGCAAAAGTCCAAGCTGGGGTGGATAAAATATCAGCCACGTGCCTGACTTACAGCACTGGGACTGAGGTTTGGGCACCATTTCAAGACTTTCCCCTAGGAGTCTATCCAAACCCTCGTTGCTTCTGATGTGGAATAATTTGGAAGTGTTTTTAGGCTGCCGGCTGGGATAACACAAGGGCTCTTGTAAACACACACGCAGCTGATCAGCACCAAACCCACACAAATATGGGCTGTACACACATAAATAACCGGCCAAAAAAAAAATACAAAATCAATCAAAAGGATGAATTAAAGGAAAAGGTGAAATCGCTGAGCAGGTCTTGAAAAAAAAACCCAAATGTTGTTTATGGGAAGAGTTATGTTTCAATTAATTTTAATAAATTAAACTTATTTAAATGCAGGCCACTAGATTTAAACAGCTCCAGCCAGAGCCAGCTGTCATCCAAGTGTGGGCAGTGAAGCAAGGCCATAATTTCCGTGGATGCTGTTTCAAAAACACTGCTGCCAGCCAAAAAAGTTGGGAAATTTAAGAGAGCGTGACCAGGGCAGGGAGAATAACCTGCTGGAGATCCAGGACCCAGCCTGGAGCTCCAACCCTGGTGCTTCCCCATCTCTGATTTGAGTGGGAAATGAGAGGATTGTTTGTTTGGAGTCACAGGGCTCTGGGATAATTTGGGGTTCTCCTCTGTGGTAGCCTGGAAGAAATTCCTCTCACCTGGGAGATTTTTCCCAGCTGGTTTCAGTATGCAGTGGTGTTTTGGACCTGCCCAGCTTTCAGGGCAGGCTGATGGGAGCCTGGAAAAGAGCGTCTTCAAGGGAAGTCACAGCCAGATATTGGCATCATTCACATTATGGGATGGAGAGCCCCATTCCCAGGATTTCCAGGTAGCTCTGGTGTCCCTCCTGGCATTACATCCTTTATTCTTTCTTCCAGGTGGATGAAGCAACTCATGCCAGAGGGTGAGCAAAGAAGTCAGAAGCACCTGCAGCAAGCCACCTGCTGGAATGCTGAGCATTTTTCCATCTCCTGTGAGAGGTGAGGTGGGGCAGAGGATCCAAACTCACCCCAAGGCAACTCTCCATCATGGCATCTGTAAGGAACAGAGCCTTTCCTTATCTGACCCCAAAAGGACTCGAGATCTCCCAGCCTTTCTGTCCATCCTGCCAAGCCCAGGCTGGGATTTAAAGGAAACAACAGCAAACCAGTCTGTCAGGGTTATGGATGTGGAGGTTTTTACATCTTGGCACTGGATGGATCTTGAGCAGAACCATTCCATGCGTGAACCTTGCTCCCAAAACGAGACAGCAGAAAGGTTTCCCGGCAGCAATAAATCCATCTGGATAATAACAGAGTGGTACATGATGGTTTAGTGACTGCACCATCTGCAAACAATATTTCCTTGAGTAGGAAGTAGCTGGAAAATGAAGTAACATTCCACAAGGAGAGGCTCAGGTTCTTCACTCTTCCACCACTGGTGCTGCTTTGAGCAGGCTCATACCCAAAGCAACGCTTAAAATCAATAAAAGGGATTGTCCAAGCCATATGTGGGCCTTTGGTATCCCCTGTGACCACTGAGCTCATGGGCTGGGTCCCACTAACAGGCCAGAAGACTGATTAGAGCCCTCTGGATGGGATCCCTGCTGCAGGCCAGGCTGATTTTCAGGAAATAGCAGCACGTTGACACCGTCTCCTTAGAACAGACTTTATCCAAAACCTGCTGAAGTCTAATCACAGACTTCCCCTGCTGCAGCAGCCTCTGGGCAGAGCAATGTCATCAACTCCTTCTGGCCCATTCACAGGGGCATTTCCCAAAGGGGAAGACTGGTGCCAAGATAACTCCAGTCAAAATCCATCACCAGCTCTTGTAGAAAGGAAAACAAATTTCCTGATGTTCAGCACATCTAAGGCAAAGGGTAGAAAAGGGTGTAAAGCAATTAAAGCACCTAATAAAGCATGGATGGAAGTGGAGAGCAGGATTTTTATGTGAGTTCATCATGTACAAGGCTTAATTTAATTAAGATAGCAACTAAAGTGTGACCCTCCATGGGAAAAGTCCTCACATCATTGTCCTTGGCCTTGTCTGAAAGGCTCTGCTTAAGCCTTGGAGGCTGTGGGCTGAGACCAAAGAGAGTGAATCACTCTCTGGTTGGTGACCTGCCCTGATAACCTTGTCAGACAATTTCCAGCACTACTTATATCCAGAATAAATTTACAGGTTCTGCATGAAACAACCAGGATCTTGCCTTCAGTTCCCCCAGATTCTCTGGCTCACAGGAAACCCTCTAACCTGGACAGGTTAAGCTTCCTTTAAACCTAAGATCCTGTCCTAACTCAAGTTGGAGCAGGTTTCCCAGAGCAGCTGTGGCTGCCCCTGGATCCCTGGCAGTGTCCCAGGCCAGGTTGGACATTGGGGCTGGGAGCAGCTGGGACAGTGGAAGGTGTCCCTGATGGGACTGGATGGGGTTTAAGGCTTCTTCTAACCCAAGACTGACAGGGAACACACAGACTGGAGCTGGGATCATTTCAGGAAGCAATGATCTCCCCAGGGCCTATAAAAAGAAACATTAAGGGGACTCTCTCCAGACTCCAGTGACTTTTTTTTTTTTTTTCATGTGAGAAACATTAGGAATACATGGGCTGCAAAGTCATGATCATCATCCACAGGAAGATAAGAAACATTGATTCAGCTCAAGGCTCAGGAAATTGGAGAGTTGGACAAGCATCCTTCATCAAGCCAGGGTTTAGAGGCAGTGGGAGCAGGGGATGAGGGCTCATGCACATCTTTTGAAGGGGGATGATTATAAGAAGAGCCTTGGGATATTCTCAAAGCTGGAATAAATTAAGACACACGTTTTCCTGGAATGCCCTTAATTTAATGGCATCCAAAGTGCCAAGAAAAGCAAGGTCCTGCCAAGATGGCATCACTGAGCAGTTTAGATTGGAGATTAGGAAAAATTTCTTGAAAGGGTTGTCCAGCCCTGGCACAGGCTGCCCAGGGCAGTGGTGGAGCTGCAATCCCTGGAGGGATTTAAAATCCACATGGATGTGGCACCTGGGGGCATGGATTGGTGGTGGCCTTGGCAGTGCTGGGGGAATGGCTGGACTTTCCCAACCTTAATGATTCTCTGATTCCATGAAATTCCAGCAAAAGAGCAACCACCTCACCAGCAGCCAGGAGTCAGCGCAGAGGAGGAGCTGAGAGAAGCTTTTAGGAGCACAAGATGCAAAAACACATTTCTAATTTCCTTCAGAGCCCTCTGGTCATGACACAGAGAAGCAGAGAGGAGGACAGTTGGATTCCTACTATTCCCATCCAGCTGAAAAATCACAGACAGCAGGCAGGAATGGATGGGATTCCAGTCTCATTTTCCTGCAATGACCACTTTGCATGGTCCCAGTTCCATTTCCCCCATTTCCATTTGTGCTGGTTAGGGCACAAAAGCACTGAGCCTGCTTCCATGAAGCCAAGCTGAGGTCAATCCCAGCTGGAACAAGCAATCCCACAACACCAGATGTGTGTCCAAGGAAAAGAAAAGCAGCACTCCTGCTCCTCACCCTTCCAAAATGCCTTGGGAATGTCACTTAGGGGGGAATGTGGCAAAGGCAGGTTAGTTGTGTGCCAAAAGAGGGTTGAAAAGGTCATTTGGGTTTTTTTGTTGTGGTGTTTTGTTTTCTTTTAAGGACATTTTTTTTGGCAAAAATTAACATTCTTTCAACACACTTTCCCCTGGAAAATTCAACCTGCAAAAATCATTGCATGCCAACATTGAGTAATGCCTGATCAGGTCTAATTAAAATTATAATTCCAGGACAAAGGGGCTTGGCTCCATGACCTCAGCACATGTGAGGACACTGCTCCCTCTGAAACACTCAGAAATTCCCTCTGCCCTTTTCCAGCATCTTCCATGACACTTTGGATCATGAGACTTGAGGTCAGCTGTGGATTACAAGTCCTGACCCCACTGCCAGGTCTTTGCACAGCATGAAAGGGAGGAAGCTCTTCCAGTAGGAATTTTGGGGAAAAAATTTTCTTGGGGAGAAAAATTGGAAAAAGGGAAAAAGCATAAAGCACATAGCTTGCTGCAGGGTGGAAAACACAAATGTTCAAGCTACCATTGTGTATTTTTCACTGCAAAGTGAAACATATATCCCAGGAAGCAAGAAATTCTCCTCTATGAGAGTGGGCAGGCCCTGGCAGAGGTTTCCCAGAGAAGCTGTGGCTGCCCCTGGATCCCTGGAAGTGTCCAAGGCCAGGTTGGATGGGGCTTGGAGCACCCTGGGATGGTGGAAGGTGTCCCTGGATGGGGTTTAAGGTCCCTCCAGATGCTAAACCCCCCAGTTTGAGCCCAGGCTGCTCAGGAACACCTACCTGGGAGCCCTGGGGTGCTCAGCCAGCTTTCCCCACTCTGTGATGACAGCACTGGCAGCCCTCCAGGGTCATTAGCAGTTAATAATCCCAGCATTTCTGGGCTCAATATCACAGTATCTGAGGGCCTCTCAAGAGTTCAGAAGTATTTTAAGAGTTTGGTTTGCTTTGGCTCTGGAGAGTCCAAGCTGGAAACCTGTGTGGCTTGATTCTGGACACTCCTTGTGGGGAGACAGGGATGGTGCTGGGTGATGGAGAGGCAGAACTGAGGCACCTTTAATGGCTCTGAGATCAAGCAGTGTGAGTGGACGTGGGAGGTAAGCAGGGAGGCCTGGACAGCTTCCAGGTTTGGATTTTGGATCCTCATTTCATG
>WBND01000831.1:96585-121416 GCA_013398595.1 Tychaedon coryphoeus
GAGGAAAACAAACCCAAACCAAAAAAAAAAAAAAAAAAAAAATCACACCCACCAGGGAAGGGGAGCTGCCTGTGTTGAGGAACCCACGAGTCAGAACCACCCACAACAGCTCAGCTGTCTCAGCATCCCTGCAACTGCAGAGCCAAGACATCGGAGCACGCTTGGACCTCCTGGAAGAAATTCCAAGGCTCGCTGGTGAATTAAAGTCATATCTTAGCACACTTTCAGCTCCACACCTCCAAAGCAGCTCTGTTGGCTTCTCAGTGGTTTATGTGAGTCTCAGAGGCTTGGGAAAGGAATGACAGTGCAGCCCTCTCAAAGGTGGCCACCGGCCCACATCAAGGGGAAGAAGTCCAGCTGCCATCACTTGGACTGTGTTTCTCCCAGTTGTCCCCCAAAATCCTTCAAAAGGATGAACTGAAATACCTTTTAAATTTTTTTCCCTATTTTTATTTCTAAGTTACTCCACCCAACCAACAAACACTTCAGCTGTCTACTTTGACATTCTTGAATCCCCATTTTTTTGGCCCAGCTGCACGGTCCTCAGGCAGGTATCCTACAGACACCCAGTTGCTGTGCTCTGCAGCCCAGCTCTGAATCCTCAATATTAAGATTTGTCAGACACTATCTGCTTTTGTTGGATATTGCCCACAGCCCAAGGGGACTCTTCTCTTCCTTCTGAATCTGGCAGCACAAGTCCTGCTGCCTGTAGATTTATATGGAGGTACATCAAGTTCTCCTTCCAGTAAATAGGACTGGATAATCAATTCCGAATGAAGGTTTGGGGAAAAAAAAACCCATTCTCAGACAGTCTCTCTCAGGGAAGAGTTTTAAACTGCTTCCAAGTTGCTAATCAAAAAAAAATTTTTTTAAAAAGCAAATAATGATGTGCTAACAGCACTTCCAATACTTGGTGTCTTCCCAAAGCCACAGCTCACGAGGGTTAACACGCAAACCCAAGGAACCGTGGGAGCTCCTGAGCCTCCTGTTTGCAAAAAAAGAACATTTCAGCTGTCCCACAAACAGGTCAAATCATTTCCCAAAAATCACACAGGTACTGCTGAGCTCACCCTGGAATTACAGGAATCTGCTGGAAGAAGCCTCTGGTGTCTTTTCCAGGACTATTTCCTCCAATTCTTTTTTAAGTCAGTGCTTCCAAGAGTTAAAACCCCACTGGTTTTAGCCAAGCTCTCATTTTATTTAAGGCATGAAGGGAACAATATTCATCATTCAAAGGAGCCAATTCTGTTTCGTCCCTGCTCCTATTTTTGTCCTCTGCCTCTAGACAGGAGCGTCCCTCCCCTGTGCTAATTAATAGAGGGATAAAGACACACCTTGGGGTTGAGAGCTTTATAGAAAATGTAATTACAGATCCTGACTTTCTAATTACCAGGCGAGACTCTCCCATTACCTGCCACAGGATCCCTGCAGGCTTTACCTGGTTGGAAAGAAGCAGGAGGTGACTCTAAAGGCTGGAGTGGGAGCTGATCTCTAGACAGAGTGTGAGACATAGGAAGGGCCACCACCAACCTCCCTAATGGTGGCAGCAGGGGGGACATCCCCAGGTCAGAGGGACAGAGAAGCCCTGACTGCTCACAGACATCACAGTGCCAGGATTGAAGGGAATGGAGCTGGGACCATGAGGAGATTATGAACCTGCAGCGTTGTCAACACGAGTTCAGCTGGGCAGCTCCAAGGCCATTAAGCTGAGACTAATTAGAAGGAGATGCAAGACCAGAGCAGAAGGAAAACTCTCCTCAGACAAGCTGGAAATGTTCCTGTGCAAACCCTGCTGCACGTTCTCTGCTCAGCCCTTGGACCTGGAGCACAGAGTGGCTTCAGATGATCAAGACCAGTTGTGTGCTTCCATCTCAGACCTGTGAGTGCTTACACACTCACTCTGGTATGTGCTGAGCTGGTGCCTCACGCTCCCCATCCCATAAATCCTCTTCCCTTCCAGGCTCCAGTGATGGAGAACGCTCTCTGGGCAGACAACAAGCTCGCTGAAGTCAGAGGGGGATTGAAGATTGAGAGGTACAGCATCAAAAAAAAAAAAAGCTGCAGCCCAGGGGATACAAAGAACTCTTCAGATATAAACCCAAATTTTAATAAGCAGAAGCTCTCCACAGAACATCCCAGTGGCACTGTGCACCTGGGGATGCACAACAGAATTCCATGGGTTTTACCAGCACAGCTCCCAGTTTAAAGAGGAACCATTCATTACTGATGCATTGGTCCATTGTAGGAGTTGTATTTCTCAGTGCATTCAAGGCTTTGCCAGCCAGCTCCATAAATCAACTAGTTGGAAAAATTTCCTTAAAAAAAGAAAAAAAAAAAAAGAATTCAAATGTCGTGACAGCAGCACAACCATGCAAACAGGAATTGCTCACCTCATGTACCCCAAGGGCACCTTATAGCCTGTATTAAAAGGGAAAAATTATCTTTAAAAATACCCAAAGAGACAAAAAATATAAATTCCTGAGTGACTGTCAAGGGGAAACAAAGCAAGAAAAGGGGAGGAAATGACGAGTTGTGGGCCACTGTTGGTGGGCACTTGAATGGGAGCCCTGTGCTTGACACCAGTGTGACTCTGAACAAAACCAGAGCCAAGAGCCATTTGTCAAGGAGCACCACTGCACACAAGTGCTGAGAACCTGGCCCTGCTGTAAAAACGTGTCAGGGAGCTTTCTGTGGGGCCGTGCCGAGCCCCCTGATGGATCACTGCACATTGTGAGCGCAGAATGAGACATCTGCTCCTTCCCCCTGCCCTGAAAGGAGATTTTCTGCATCCTGGGATTCAGGATCTGGGATGTGCAGCCGGCATCCGGCACGGCCTGTGCTGCTCTCTGTCTGCTCCAACGCTCAGGTGTCCCTCTGCTTCCCTCCCCATGGAGGTCTCCATGCTCAGGGCACTGTGTCCGAGCTCGTACACACACACAAACTCACTCAGCACCATCTCTTCTCCTTAAATCTGCTGTGTGGATTTAAGGAATACTGCACACAGCAGCATGGAATGGTTTGGGTTGGAAGGGAGCTTGAAGACCATCCAGTGCCACCTCCTGCCACGGGCAGGGACACCTTCCACTATCCCAGGGTGCTCCAAACTCCATCCAGGCTGGCCTGGGACACTTCCAGGGATGAGGCAACCACAGTTTCTCTGGCAAACAGTGCCTCATTTTCCCCAAATTTTCCCTCTTTTTTGCCAACACCCCATCTAACCCTGCCCTCTGTCAATTTGAACCCACTGCCCCTTACCCTGAACATCCACTTGCTGAAAGGACCCCCCATCATCCTCATGAAGGACATGCAGCAGGATGTGAGGATTTGGAGGATTTTATGGAGCTGCCAATGCAAGCAGGGTCCCTATTCACCAGCAGCTCCTCGGGAGCCATCCCCTTTCCTTCCCATGCAAGGCAGGGCCCAAGGCTCGCAGGCATAAATTATAAATCCTGATTTATGGAAAAAGCAGAAAGTTTCTACAGAGAGTTTCAGTTCTGAGCACATTTTACCCCCAAGAAAATGGAAAATAACGGGATTTAACACACCAGACAACCCTCCAGCAGCCCTCTCCTGACACCCTACACCCTCCAAGTGACAAGGGGAGCTGGGAATCGACTCGAGACATAAAGAAAATAGGGGAAATAGCAGCAAAGAAAAGAACAGCAAAGCGGAAGCAGCAGAAAGAAGGACCTCTGTGTGCTTCAAATATCTCAAAACAGAGGCCCCACTTTGCAAACGCTGCTTCGCTGGGGGAGGGAGGGGGAAGGCTGGTTTCCATTTCATTTTCACTTTGAAAACACCATTTTTCCGCACATCCACTGAAGTGCAAATTTCCTCGGAAGCCGTCGGAAGGGCGAGTGTGCCGCAGAGCCGGGCTTTTCTAAACCACATCTGCTGGGATTTACAAAGCCCTGGCTGAGGGACCCCTGGGAGTGGCATTTCCCAGTGCAGCACTGGAATGTCCCCAGCACCCAGAATGTCCCCAGCAGCCAGCCAGGCACTGCAGGGGTGACACAGACAGCTTTCTCTGGCAGGGGCCACCCCAGTGCTGGGAACAGGGATAAGGAGTGGCTGCTGGGTGTGCAGGGGGTGATAAAAATGGGGTGGCCACGCAGCACCCAACACCTCCCCAGCTGCTGGGGCACCCACAGAGCTGCCCATCTTCCCAGGATGAGATCTTCCTTCCTTCTGTGAGGAGCCCAGCAGTGCAGGATGTGGGGATAATATTGAGGAATAAGGATATCACCCATGGCTGTCTTTCCAGCTCCACCACGCTCCCCACAGATCCCAGCTCGGTGCCCGGGCCAGGCAGATGGTTTTGTACAAACAGCTCAGGGGGGAGAGGTCTGGAATCCTCTCCAAATTGCCACTAGCACAGCAGCAGTCTCCCCTTTCCCAGCTGGCACTGGCAGCACTGCCTGCCCCCAGACCCTTTGCCTGCAGCTGGACAGGGCTCAGGGGGAAGGGACATGGGGACAGTGCCCAGGCTGGCAGCTGCAGCTGATGGCAGCAATGCCCAGGGGAAGCAGGTGTCCCTTCCCAAGGGCTGGGTGGGAATGCTGGCACCCAGGGCCTTTGCAGAGGGGTGACCCCTGGCTGGGTGCCCAGGGACAGCGTTTGATGTGACAAAGGAGCTGTGCAGCCCCAGAGGCACCAGCTGGGGGGGTTCAGCTCTGGGCCACCCCATCAGGCTCCTCCACCCACTGGGAGCCAAAAGGAGGGACACAAAGCATGGCCCCAAACTGCTCCTGCAGAAGGAGGCATGCCAGGCACCGAGCTTTTCCCTGCCACTGCACAGCCCTGCACCCCCCTCCTGCTGAAGACTGTCCCAGTCTGTCTGCAACAGGACAAGGGTATGCAGACCATCCCAATTTCCCCTACTCCTCCACATCCTACCTTCCCACAGCATTCCCATCATCAGCTGTGGAGATCTCCTTCCCAAGGCCATCCCAACTTACAAACCCATGCATTCAGGGTAAGGCAGAGCCCAGCTCAGTGCCATAGGAGCTGCTCCTTTCATGGAAATGTTAAGGTCTGTGGGTTTTGCAATGCAAAGGAGTCCTTTGGCACTCAGTTGAATATGTTTAATCCAGCCTGTGGAGCAAACAGACCATGGTTAATGCATCCAGAATGGCTGACGACTCTCTACTGGGCAGACGTGAAGAGGGCAGTAATTCATCCCAGTCCACTCTGCTGTGCACATTCCCACTGCTCCAAGGAAGAGGTCATAACCTCCTTTTCCCTCTCACCAGCACCCCGTGCCTCTGGTCTCCCTCTCTGCTCTTTGCCAGGTGCCAGGAATGGCCCACTAAGCCCTTTCACTCTATTTTTTCCCTTTCCCCCCCCCCCCAAAGCTCTCTGCAGCTGCTGCACTGCAAACTCACCGCACTGGGCAGAGCAACCCAGAGCTCCCCTACCCCGTGCCCTTGAAAACAGATGGCAGGCCCAAGTTTTCCCTGACAAGCAAAGGAATCAGAACTGACATGATTGGAAAAAACAAGCTCAATTCCTCCTGGCAGGATATTAATTTAGAAATCTCTGGTGTCGTCGCCCCGATTCACAATGAATTTGAATCCGAGCTCTCCCAGTGCCAGACGACGCAGAGGTTTGACAGAGAAGGTAATTGGAGGAAATGGCTTTGTAATCCAGCTATTGTGCTGGCAAGATCCAGCTCTCCTCAAGAGCAAGGTTCACTTCCTGGCATGGCTGATTCAGCAGCATTTATTTGTCCCCAGTGCCTCTCGGCTTTCCCCTGCCTAGCAGGGGTAGCACGGACCCTTCAAAGCAGTGCCAGAGGTGTGCTGGGCATCCAGGCTTTCTGCAGCCTGGGGAGAGGCAGCAATGGGGTGGTGAAACCTGCAGGGTCAATCATTTCAAGAGTCCAAGTGGCAGGGGGAAGAGCAGGACTGAGCAAGCTTCGTGTTCCACACGCCCTCGGGCAAAGCCAACACCAAACATCACCTGTGGTGGGTGCCTGTGCCATGCCAGATGCAGGAACAAGGGTGGGGGGTGTTCATGTGGCAGCAATCCCACCTGGAGAGTCCCACAGCCTCCATCTACTCCACAGAAATCACTGGGCGGGTGGGAAAATGGGTTTGGAGCATATCTTGTAATCACATCCTTTGTAACATCCCAGGCAGCACATCCCTCAGGAATACCCTGTGGAGTTACCTGCCACCACTGGATCAGAGAATCACAGAATTATTGGGTTGAAAGGGACCTGAAAAACCTCATTCCAATCCCCTGCCCTGGGCAGGGACACCTTCCACTACACCAGGCCCCAAGCATTCTTCTCCTTCTTCAGAAAAAGACACTGTAAAAAAAAAAAACAAACAAACAAAAAACCTGCATTAGGTGAAAGGAAAGCAGCATCAAAGGGCCAAAGACTCTGCCCTGGTCCCACCTGGAAAAAGGGAGAAGAAAAATGGGGAAACAGGTCCAAAATACACAGTGCTTGCCTAGAAATGCTCATGCTCTATACACACAGTTCCTGGATCATCACATGCAGTTTCCCACTGCTCTGATAATCACCTTTAATAATAATAACCCTTTAACTGGCCTGTGTGCTCCTGCCATTCCACCATCCCTGTTTTCTCTCTCTGGGCTGGAAGGTGAGGTGTTGAGGCTGGATGTGGGATCCCCTCCTGGGCTGCACCTCTGAGATGGGATCATTTCACACTGGGGCAGTGTGAAACCTTATCCCTGCTGGCTGCATCAAGCCCCCTGCTGCCCTGACACCCCCTTTGGGAACCCTGGTGAAATGAGCTCTTGCCCTTCAGAAGGCTCCTCTGTATTTAAATAAACACCCTGGAGCTGGAGCATAGCACTAACATACCCCAGTATCTGAATACATCCCTTAGCTCCATGACCTGAATCCCTGAGTGCACACCAAGCTGATTTTGTGGTGGAGAAGGAAGGGAAAAGCTCAATTTTTTTCCTTAATCTGCTAGCAAAAAAAAAATTGGGATAGTAAACAGGCAGCAATCACCCAGGAATGCCTGGAGAGCTCCTTCCTACCAGCATGCAGAGCTCTCATCTGGAATTCATTTATTCCTGCTCACTATTGATGCTGCTCAGCCACAGAGGTGCTTGGGGAAGGGCATATTCAAGGGACCTGAAGTTCCTGAAGAGGCCAGTGTCTGCTCTAGGAATAATGAATCCTGGGGGTCTCTCAAACTTCTGGAGGAGAGACTGCACAGAAAATTAGCATACATTAAGAAAAAAATTCTTCATTGTGAGGGTGCTGAGACCCTAGCAGAAGCTGTGGCTGCCCCTGGATACCTGGAAGTGCTCCAGGCCAGACTGGACAGGGCTTGGAACAACCTGGGATAGTGGAAGGCGTCCCTGCCCATAGCAGGGGGGTGGAACAGGATGATCTCTAAGGTCCCTTCCAACCCAAACCATTCTGTGATTCTCTGATTCTATATATTTGCTCCACAGATTTTATTCTGCATCCCATTTTGCTGCTAATTCCCTCAGAAAGCTCTCCTAGTGCTGAGGATGGCCTGCATCTCATTTAATTACATCCAGCAACTTCAGCTTCTGGAGCAAAGCCACTTTAGGCATAACCATTTTGAGCTCTGAAGAAATCCCACAGCCTGGTGAAAAATGTAGATTTAATTTGTATATTCCCCTTAAGTGCTCACTTATACACCTTGCAATGACCCACCCAGAGGTTTACACAGTCCTTCACTTTGCTTATCCTGACCATGGGTCCAACAGGGTCAGAAGAGCACAAGATGTGCTGCCTAACCTCTGTTTTTGGGGGGGGGGAAATCCAGGAGGAAAGCAGATGCCTCCCAGGAGCCCCTCCATCACAGCTTTCCACAGGCAGGCTCACGCTCAGCCTTCCTCTGGGAAGGGACCACACAGGCTCAGGTTGGAGGGGAAAAAAAGCACATGAAGATCATGGAAGTCTCAGGGCAAGTAAATTACTGTTAATTGTGAGATATTTGATTGCAAGAAGCACCAGATGGCCAGCCATCTGGTTTTTATTACAAAATTAAACAAGATTAACCCAAACAGGATTTCCTCAGCATTCTTCTCTGACTGGCTCACAAATACATCTTTAACACCTATGCTGCAGATAGAGCACAATCAGAAGCCCTTCCTGCCTTTCCCTAATCTGCTTGGGCTTAATGCTCTGCTTGCACCTAAAGATTTCCAGCAGGATTGGAAAGAAGCAGGGGAGGGAGTAATTGAGAGAGGAGGGAAATGTCAGCTCCAGGAGAAGTAATTCTGGCAGAAGCCCTTCCTTTCACACTGGTTCAAAAGGCATAAGCATCGTGGCAGGAGAGTTGCCAAGGGCAACAGGTTGCCAGAGGCAACAGCAGCTGGGGTACCAAACTCTCCTGGTCAGTGCTGGGATGGGAAGGGGTAAAACAGCAAAAATGGGAAGAGTGGCCAGATCCCCCAACCCCTGGCCATCTCCTCTGAAAGGCAGCAGTCAAAAACACCTCTCACTGTACAGGAATTTTCTTTGCCTTCTTACACCTTTGCCTAAATCCTTGGGAAGTTTGTCCTGGTCCTGGCACTCCCTGCATGGCCCAAACACCACCCCTGCCTCTGTGCTGGGAGGGCAGCACTGCAGAAGCTCATTTTTGCTGTGCTCGATGAGGGATAACAATGCCTTGCACAGGCTTTGGCCATTCTTTGCCCCCAAGCATAAACGCTGAGGCCAAGCCCTGCAGAATTAGCTGAGTTTTCCCAGTGAGTTTTCCACCCTTAGCTCCCAAAGCTGCTCTGGGAGTCACTCAGCTGCCTCTGCTGCTCCCCCTGGAAGCTGGGCTGCCACCGAGGTGGCCTTCCCGAGCCCACCCAGCCACCCTGCAGCAGGCAGGGCATGAGTGGGACCCTGCAGCTGCAGCCCCCGGCCCTCTCTGGCTTTTCTCATGCAGATCACACCCGTCCTCATTTGTTCGGAGCAAATCGCTCGTGAATGGAACATAAAGGCTGTTGCAGGGGAGATGTCCCTTTGCATCACTCCCCAGAGTAAACCCCTGCGACATGATGAGTCCAGAAATTATCCATTATACCCCACACTCACACCCTCCTGCCTTATCAGGTCTGGGGCAGAAAGCCCGGTGGGAGATTACAGCTGAAAAACAACAGGCTGTGGCATTAGCTCATGTAAGCATGATTTTTTTTTTTTTGTTTAGCTTTGAATATCTTCACTTTCAAAGAGAAAAACAACTTTCTGGGAGAGCATCCAGGCAGGTCCCTGAGCCCCAGGCTGTTTGTGCCCCGTGTCACTGCTACCAGAGGCTGGGGAACAGCACTCAATTCCTGCTGGCACCTATTTGCAACGTGCCAGGGTGACAGGCAGAATATTCCCAGCAGAATATTCCTCAGCAGAATATTCCCACAGCCACTGCCCCTTTGGCACATTCTGCAGGCCCCAGGCTGGAGGTGGCCCAGAAGTCCAAGCTGCCCATCTCCCCCAGAACTGGGGTGCTCCTTTCCCAGCAGCCACACCAGCTGCCCACTGCTGCTGCTCCTTGCCTGGCTGCCACCACTGCAAACTCCTCATGTTTCCAGACACTTCAGTGCCCCTTTTCATCCTATTGGGAGCCGCCAAATGGAGATAAAGTTCTCCCAAGGACAGGGTACCCATCTCTTTGTGGCCAAAGCCCTGAGGCTTGCACAAACTAAGGACAGCTCAGAGGAAAGATAAAACACAGGCAGAAAAACATTCAGGGAATTAACTGGGAAGCTCTGATAGAGCCACTCTTCTTCCCCCTTTGCCTTTTCCACTAGAGCCAGGCTTGCTTCAGCATGGAAAATTATTTGGTTTTCCACAATTTTATTCTCAGGAGTGGCTGTTCCACTCTGAGCTGGCATTTCTCCAGAACTTGGTCCAAGGCAGACACCTCAGCTGGAAAACTCCAATCCCAACAGGCAAAGGTATTTGGAGCTGAGAGGACATCCTATCCTATTTTTAGAAGGAGCAGGGAATTACTAGACCAGTAATATGCTATACTAAACATTTACAAAGCACAGCTCAAAAAGCTGGGTTTTAAACAAAGGGAACAGATGCTCTGACAAGAGTCCTGCACAAAATACTTCCTTTGCCAAGTGAGTAAAGGAAACCTATTTCTTTTGCTGAAGAATCAGCTTTTAAAGGCAATCCCTAGCAAATGAGGTATAAAACTGAATTCAGAACATTCCCACTACTTGCTTGCCTTTCCAGCAGAGCATACTCTGGACTAGGCTTTCACTGCCAGCCAGCTGGGGAGATGCCCCCAAGGTAGAAGCATACACAAGGTAAAAAAAAAAAAAAACAGTTTAACAAGCAGTTAAAATTTGAAAGCTTTTTAAACATGATTTATCAGTGCTGGGTACCTCTCTATCTCACCAGATGCTTCCAAGTGTCCCAAGTGTCTGGCACTGGAGAAAAACCTTTAACTTTATTCCATGATCTATTACTAACCTGTATTAGACTTGCACAGAAACAACTGGCTGCTGGTGGTGCAGGAATAAAAAGTCGGTGGATTGCACTGTAAGCAAAAAAGAGACTTTGATTATCTTGGAGGGGTTACACAAGAAGCTGCTTCAGTCTGTCAAATATGGATTGGAAGGGGCTGTGGGCAACCTGTCCCTCAGGAGGCACAAGGAAAAGGCACTTGCAGGGGTGACATCCTTGTGAACAGCTGGGAACGGATGGGAAGCCCCCACCTGGGCTGGGATCACCTAGCAAGGAGCTCCCAGACAGAGGGAGTAGGAGTTGGACTCCAGCAGCTCAAGGCTTGCTGCCAAAGCAAGCCCATCCCTCCAGGAATAATGAGGAGCACATGGCTTTTATCAGTACCTGAGGCACAGACACCACTGGAAAAACAGAGCTGCTTTTAGCCTGAAGAGTGGCTTGGCTGGCTCTTCCCAAATCTACTGGATAATCTAACAGGAGACACTGCTCCCTACAAACCCACGCTGCTGGCAGTGGGACCACCAGTGCACCAGGGGGGCCTGAGGCACTCACCAGCCACAAAATGGCTTTTACAAAGCATCACCCCTTGTCTTGTGCATCAAGGGGCCCAGAGGAACGTCCCTCAGCAGGAAAGGACCTGGAAAAGACAAGCAGAGAGCTTGGTGCTCGTTCCAGCCCTGCTGGATCTCAGGAGCCTGCAGCACCATATAGGACAAGGCTCTGCTCCTGGCTGTAAGGCACAGATAAAGCTCCTGGAAATGGAGGAAAAAAAGCTTTCCCAGCCTCAGGTTTGCAGGAGGAGGGCAAGCAGAGCACAGGAGGCAGAGAACAGTGAAGTCAATCCAGAAAAACACCTGATCACTTTTATCCATCTCGATGAAAGCAGTGCTGGCTATCAAGCAGATGCTGCTGCTAAAACCAGCTTTCCACTTCAATGTGGGCTTCTTGGCTCTCCCAAAGCCAAGCTCTCACCTTCATTCCTTGCAAATGAACAACAGGAGCACCAAGAGAGGCTGCACACTATGATAAAGCTCAAACAACACCTCAGCTGACTCAAAATCAGAACTGAATGTGTTTCTGGTTAAGAGGGCAGCTTAATTTATATCTTAGAGCAGCAAAGGGGGAAAAAAACCCTTCCTTAGCTGTGAACCACACGTCCTGCAAACAGTCAACAGCTTTGCTCTTTCCTCAGCAGTTGTCTCCATCCCTTCCCTATGAGGAATGGGTTGATGGGTTACCTCAGAGCCTTGTTTTGAACTGTTCTCCTTTATAATCTTCCTCTAATGCACAACTCCAGCTGTCAGTGGAAGGGGAAAGGTGATTAAATCAGCTCAGGATGACTCCCTGCAGGAAGGTACAGCGTGTGCAACATGTGTAACACAAACCTGCAGTTCATTTAAAGTTCCCTTTTCCATCACCCTGCAAGCTGAGACAGCTTTAGCTCCCCAGCAATGTGGATGTATTCCAACTGCTTGGAAAGTGGAAAGGGTTGGTCATTTACCAAAAGAGAAGGGATTTGTGAGATCCCAAGTAATACTTCTGGGGCTGTATGCATTGCTTCCTTTCACAGTCTGTGAGCAATTCATCTTTAGGGTTGTACCACCTCCAAAGGTGTCTTTTCCTGTGCAGACATTCCTTGGCATAAATGGGAAACAGCCTCTCCTTCCCAACAGGAACCAAGCTGTGGTCTTACAGAGCAGAGGGAAATCAAGAAACTTCCTCTCTTCCTCTTCCTAGGAAGAAATCCAGGCTGAGAGGTGTCTGGGAATTTCAGGGAAAAGAGGTTGCCACCAGATCTATGGAGCTCAGGGAGAAGGCCACATGTACAGGAGCACTTACCCACCCTGCAAGTAAATCCCCTTCACTTCCCCAAACTGCCTGGACCAGACTTTCCAGACACATAAAGGAGTATAAGACACAGATGCCAGCAGACACTGGAAATTTTACACCTGGAGACATTCCTAACTCTTATACAAACAGCACCTGGAAGTGAATGCAGTGTGAGAAATGGATTTCCAGCTCTCCAAGAGCAAACCTACCTGAGGAAAGCATGAGACTGCTGCAAGCCCACGATTTCAGAGCTGCTGTGGAGCTGAACCTGTCTCAGGGTCTGGTTTTTGTTCCTTATTAATCACTTTCACGGGCCTTTGCACTTTTGGATTCCAGCCTGACTGGAAGCAGCAGACACTGGAAAGCTCAGAAAGCTTTTCAAAGTGTGAACTTCCCCCACTCCCCATTCTGGGAGGTTTAATGCACTTCAGGTTTGCATCCAGACTTCCAGGGGCTGAGCCAAGCAGTCACCCCTCTCACACACACAGGGTGCTCACCTGTCTGGCACTTTCCAATCTGAAATCCAGGCTTTCATCCTGAAGTATCTTTGGCAGAGGCAGAGCCAAGAGATCACCAGGTGCAAAGGAGCTGAGATGGTGCCCAGCAAACTACCAGGGCTGCTGATGGAAAATATCCACTTTCCATCCTTTCCCAGGCATCTCCTAGGCTCCACCACCCTCATCCCATAATTAGATTGAGCAAAGAATGCCTGGCATTTGTTCCACAGACAGACACAACTCAGGCAAGGTTTAGAAAGCCTCGAATAATGCCAAAAACCAAACGTGGGTGAGCAAAGCTGCGTCTCAGCCAAGGGAGTCAGAGCGTGCATGGGGAAGAGTCTCCCTCTCCCTCTCCTATTTTATTCTCCAGGAGTACAATGAGGGCTATTCTCTCCTGGAAGCAGGAATCCAAAACACTCTGGTGTTTTATGGATGGAGTGCAGAGGGAAGGTATGGATTCTCCTCTGCCAGCCAACTTCCCATAAAGCAGCCATGAGGGAGCACTGGAGCTGAACTGAGGGGAAGCTGCAGGATCAGCCTTTCCAAGTGACTGCTTCCCTTGCTCTCTCAAAGCCCTCAACCAAAACGTGGCATTCACCAGGCCAGACAGGATGGGAAATGGGAAGAAAACCTCTGTCCCCACCACCACTCCTCTTTATAAAACTGCCACCCACCAAAGGCACGACCTTGAGATTCCAGCCAGCCCTGGAACAGGGGGGCTGAGTGGGGACAAGAGCTCCAGATTGTGTCACCAAGGGCTCGCCTCCTCCACAGAGTGCAGCATTCCCACATCTTTGATCCTGCCACAAGGGAGCCAGGAGGGAGTAGGGCCATGCCACAGAGGGCTCCTGGGCTGCTCTGTGGTCACATCCTGCATTCAGGTGGTCTGGGCTCAGCTGTTACCAGGAGGCAAAAATTATTAGAATACCCTCTAGAATAACTCCATGTGGTTGTCATGGACAATCCTGAGCTGAACAGTATTTTTCCAGGACAGTGAGTGACAGCAATGTTGTGATGGGATGCCTGGAAGAAGAAAGAAGCCAGCTTGCTACTTGGGAGAGCAGAAATGTGCCTTTCCTTCCCTCTCACACCTCCTGGTCACTCTGTGGTGACCAGTGACAGGAGGGAATGCCAGGGAGCTGGATCAGGGGAGGGTCAGGCTGGGTATTGGGAATAGGTTTTTCCCCCAGAGGGTGCTGGGCACTGCCCAGGCTCCCCAGGGAATGGGCACTGCCCCGAGGCTGCCAGAGCTCCAGGAGGGCTTGGATGCTGCTCTCAGTGATGCACAGGGTGGGATGCACACTCCCACTTCACTCTCCTGGGACCCCCAGAGCCCAAGCCCCAAGCAAGGAGGACACTGGAGTGTTTTGTGCCTCTTGGATCAAGATCAGGGAGTGACCCCACTGGACATGGAGCTGATGGGAAGGGATCCTGGTCAGCTGGCGAGGATGGGAGCTGCAGAAAGACCCACCCTGACGCACAACCATGACTCTGCCTTATTGTGCATCCCAATTCCCCACTGCAGGAGACACAAATGTGCCTGTAGGTGGCCCAGAAACACTGGCTTATTAAAAAGAAAAAGGGAGGGGAATAAAAACCCCAGAATGAATGCAGCGTCTGTCACCCTTTTGCAGAATTGTTATGTTTTTTGTGTGTAGTTGGTGCTTGTTTTCCAAAGATTTACATTTTTATGTGTGTGTCATTCGCTTTTCATGCATTTGGAGACCTCAGAGCTTAGAAATTCAAAACACTTGTCAGTCACATCAATCCTTTTGGACAAAACAGAGCTGCCACTTGGATGGCTAAAAAAACCCCACAACAAAACAACAAACAAAACACACTTTTCTCTCAAGCTGTGACTCGGTCACCCTGCTCAATATGGGCAAGACAATGTTCAGAGAAAGCAAAAAGAAAGATCTGAGTTTTCATACTCATCGGTGGAACTAAATTGATTAAGGTCATTTCCTAGGTAGGTTTGAAATCTTTTGCAACAATTTTTTTCTATTTTGAAAAGAAAAAGAAAAGCGTTCCCCACCACCCCCCCCCAAAAAAAAAAAAAAAAAAAAGGGAGAAGTCACCACTGCAAAAACATTAAATCTGCTTGGCTAACTCAGAATATATGTTGGCAAGGCAACATATCTCAGCTTGAACAGTAAACCTGCTATGTCAGAGGCTCTGCCACATATGAAAGAGGCTTGGGTTTCAATATCTCATGCTGAATTTACTCCTTTTCAGCCTTTCATGGCCAAGTATTTGATGTCTCTCCTTTCACTGCTGCAATCGATAGGGTGACCTTACGTAAAAGTTTCCTGACCTTTGCTGTAGTCAGTATTGTTCTGTTAAAATGTAATTTAACTCTTTTTCTTTAGTCTGGAAATAGCACTGTACAGACAGCAAACACGAGAGGGGCTTGGGGTTTTTTCCCCCCTTAACCTAAAGGCAAGAGGCACCATCCATCATCAGAGCTGGCTTCAAACCAGAGGATGACAAGAAGCATCATCTGCAGAGGGTCTGGTTGGTTTCCCAGTGCTTTCTTGTACCTGTTTAGTAAGGTAGAATCCCCCAAAAGCCTTACTCTGATGCTCACTCCAGTGCCATGCTGCTCAGTATTTTAGGATTGAGGAGTCTCCCTGGAGTCACATCACTGGGACGTTGGCTATCCCCTTGGCACTATGAAGTTACAGCATTTCCTTTAGCTAAGGTCTTGCATGTATTTCACACAATAAAAACAAAGAGATAAAGACTTCTGTGAAAAAACAAAAGAATTGTTTTAAAACAGCAACTACCAAAGTGGAAGGAGGCTCATTTTTCTCATGACAGTGGGTGTTGGAGAGTCAGCCACATGTTTTAGAGTTAGAGCTGGCTTATCCATGCCAGGATCTTTGGGAGCCTGGTTTGAATCCCATTATAACCCTGTAATGCAAGTACTTTTGTGGGAGCAGACTGCCATGGTTATCCTCTGCTGTGATTTCATCTCTGAGTTCTGGTATTACTCTGCATTAGCCATGCAGATGCACACGTCGCCACTCACACCCATATATTTGCACAGGATTATGGCTAAAATTCCTGATCCTGCTTATAAAAAGCCCTATAAATCCCAGAGAGTTCCTTTTAAATCAGCAGCATTATCCTACTGTAAATCCAGGGCGTAAGTCGGAGCAGACTCTGGCTCAGATGCTCTTCAGCCACACATCCTAACAGAGCAGGAAGCCTGAAAGCAAACCCTGAGCTCTGCACACACCAATTCCCCCCAAAACCCATCCCCATCACATCATGCCCAGCTCAGCCCCACATCCCTTCACTTTTTAAAGTACCAGCTCCACCCTGGTCATGGAGAAACTCTCAGAAACAGAATTAAGAACTGGGCTTTGGCAGCACTGCCCCCACCCCCACGTGCTTCAATATTGCTCACAGCTGAGTTATTTCTTGCTTCTTAGGAATTTTAACTGGCTTTTATGCTCAATGAACTCGTGAAAGGAGAGTACCTAAAGTCAGCAGCACTGAAACCATGAATTAGCACAAGGAGAAAGGGGCCAGTTGGGTGTTTCTTACAGTACATTATCTGCATAATGCCAGAGGAGCTGATTTAAAATCACTGTGCTACACCTGAACGTCATTTATGGCTCATAAAAGGAAAGCTGTGTTTAAGGAACAATAAAGCAGCACTGCAATTTCTATGGAAGAGAAATAAAGCCTTTCTCATGGAGCAGATGTATTTTTATTTGCTCAGTGCCTGCCTCCGAGACACGTGGAGATGCTTTCACCAGAAAGCCCAAGAGTTAAGCAGGAGGACTCACTCCAGGTTATGGATTATGTTTGATTTGTACTCATTTTTCCAGCCAAGCCTTAACACAGGGAATTTGCCCTCCTGGAAAAAGCAAGAGCTGAATCCCCATGGACACCTGCAGCTGTCAAAGGAACAAGGGAGATCCCCAGGCACAGCAAGCCACAAAGCCACAGCAGGGATCCTTCATAAAACAGAATCACAGAATCATGTTGATGGTCTGGGAGGCCTTTTCCAACCAAGACCAAGCTGTGATTAATCCCCACCTTGTCACCCAGCCCAGAGCACCACATCCAGTCTTTCCTTGAGCACCTCCAGGGATGGGGACTCTCACTCCCCTGGGCAGCCTCTTCTAATGCTTGACAATCTTTTCCATTGAGAAATTCTTCCTGAACACCCCAGTTCCAGGCTCAGGACATTTGTGACAAAACCAAGTGACAAGCATCCATCACATCAATCACTCTAAGTCACAGCCACATCACAGAAGACACCTATTTTCACTCACCTGCCATCTGCTGATAAATTCCCTCATTTCAGTCTCCAAGGATTCACACTCTGGTCTCAGTGCAAGCACCAGCTGGTGTGCTGTGTCACACAGGAGAAAAGCTTCCTAGAACACAGACAAGTTTTTAGCTATTACACCTCTGCCAGTTTGATTTTCGAGAATTTTGAGCACAAAACCAAAGTCCTGATGAGAAATACACGACAATTACAAACTCCATCCCTCCTGTCCCCCTGCACTGTTCTGCCCTCCACACATTTCCCATCCTCTGCCCACTACCCCCCTTCCCACAGCCATGGCCACCTCAGGACCACTCAGCAGTGCCAATCCCTGGAGAGGACAGTGCTCCCATTTCCCAAACGGCTGGTGCTGCCTCCCAGCTCCACTTGTCTTTTCAAGGGATAAGGTGAGTCCTCAGCTCCAGGTTTTCCCATCAAGGAGCTGGAAAGGATCCATGTGTGCACAGTATTAACAGCAAGGGTCATGATCCTGACCTTTCCCTGCTCCCTGTCTGACCCTGCCTTTGGAAAAGGCACCATCACACCACGATTCACCTCCCAAGGAAGAGGCCTGGAGACTTTATCAGTGTGGTTTAAGCAGCAGGTCTGCAGGATCTCCCCAACACTCAGCACCACCCGGGCTGTATGCAAGGCTGACGCCACTCTGTGAATACCAAACTGCAGAGGGAAAGAAAAAAAAAATTCTGTGAGTTTCTGCCAGTGTAAGGCTTCAGCACCACGTGAGAACAGCCCACTGCCTGAGGGGGAACCTGAACTGGAACAGTTCTGCTGCTCTAAAATGAGCAACATGCCGCAGGGGGACAGGAGCAGGATGCCAGAGCTGTATCCAGCACCTTTGGGGAGGACACACAGCTGCACACAGGGATGCTGAGGGAAGGGAAGCAATGCCCACCTAAAGCAGGGCATTAACCAATTTCAAGTGTCAGCACAAGGGAGAACTTTTCTCTCAGTTCTGCAGCATCTTAAGGTTTACAGGAAGCTCAAAATGCCCACAGTGTACAAGAAGCACCAGCACAAAAAGCTATGCCTGCACTCCATCCTGACAGCTTCTCTGCAACCAGAATTCCTTTTTCTTTTATGATTTCTCCATTTGGTAATGGACTGGTGCTTTTCTAGCACTACCACTATGAGGAGGGGATGGCAGACTTAACATCTGTTTTTACAGGACGACCTGAGGAGACAGTAATGGAACGTGTTCAGAAACAAAAATAGAACAGAAAGAAACAAAATAAAGAGTCATTCCCAAATTGTTTGGCTGTTGGGATCGCAGAGGGATGAGGGCATGCTTGGGCTGAAGAGGAATTTAAGTGTAGCACTGCCCTGGAGCAGCAAGCACGGCTGGCAGACATCACTGATTTGACATTAAATACCTTGTCCTGAGGTGAACACGACCACGGTTCAATTCCTTTGCTGGCTTCAAGCTCCACTTCAGGCATCCCACAGCGCCGGGATCCTGCCCCACACTCGGACACTACTGCACTGCAAATCCACAACAAAGGGAAGAAGAGATAAAAAGGGATTTAGAGCTGTCAGGAAAGCTAACCCCCCAGTTCCATCGCCAGCAAAAACCACAGAGGGCTGAACCTGGATTAGTCCAAATATCCGCTCCATCTGCACACTTCCGTATCTTCCTTCCCTGTGTTTATCTCTAAGCTACAAAAACAGCTTTTCATCATTCCTAGCAGCTTTTACCTCATAAATCCATCAATTTTACCTTTCCCACCAGCACAGACCCACTCCATCCCTGCTCACTATGCTCCAGTGCCACCTCCCATTCCTCCATCAGTTCTTTCTGGCCACCAAAAACCAGGAAAACTCTGACTGACCTGTCTGCTCCTGCACCAAAGGACAGAGGGCAGCCTTGAGATTCCTCCTTTTTTAACTTTTTTTTTTTTTTTTTGCTTTTTTTTTCCTGAAGAGAAGGCTAGAAGGCTGGCAAGTCAAAGCACTGCTAGGCACAGGTGTTTGGGTTTTTTCCTCAGATCTTTATTTTACAAAAATAACTTACAAATAGAGACAACTCTCAGCAGTAAGATCACTCACTCTGTGCAGGAGGATACAGCCTGGTGAAGCAGGGGTGTAGGAGTTAGGGACTCTGACAATACTGTTAATTTTAACATGATGGCAGCTATATTACACTACATATATTTCATGCTCCAGCATGTGGGTGTGACACCACATAAAGCCACGGTCCATAAAGTGTGCCAGCCAGGGAGGATGCTCCCAAGAGATAATTTCCATCCTATTTATCAGCATCCTCTTGGAGCCAAACACTCAGACTACAGCACTCTGGATACACTCATCAGCAATATACTTCAAATACATGATAAAAATATATTTAACTTTCAAATACACTTGTATAAGGTACACCAAGAGGCAGAAAATAAAGTCTCGAGCTTTTAAATACAACACACTATATATATAAACATATACAAGGAAACAAGAGGGAATCAAGACGTGGAAGGAGAAGCTTATCCATGTTATCTATGGTACACAATGGCTTTGTCTGCAAGGAAGTAATTTCCATTTGCATAGCGTTGTTGAGGAGTCCACACTGGGCTAGGAGGAGAAAAGGTTTTCATTTTGGTACCACTTCCACTTTGCAACTGATCCTACTCTTAAATTACACTTTGTCCTCTCTCTTTTGTAGGCTGGAATTCACGCCCCGTTCGTAACAAGCACATTGAAAGGAAGGGGTAAAAAAAAAAAAATAAAATAAACAACAAACCGTAACACAAAAAAAAAAACCAAAAAACAAAAAAACAAAACACAACAGGTTAGAGAGTCAAGGAAGTTTCTTTCTGGGGTTGCAGTCATTTGGCATTTTGCTCCAGAGCTGAGTATTCTGCTTCTGACACTCTGGAGGCATCGATGAGTTTAGTGAGGCCAGTTTTGGCAGAGTACTTGAAAATGAAGGCCTTCATGAGCTCGTATCTGTAGTTGCGGTTGATGAAGCTGTACAGGATGGGGTTGACGCAGCAGTGCACGAGGGAGAAGCACTGAGTGATGTGGAGGGTGGCGTAGAGGAAGTTCTCCATCTGGCAGCTGAAGGGGATGAAGTGAAGGCTGTAGAAGATGTCCAGCAGGACAGCCACGTGGTAGGGCAGCCAGCACACCAGGAACACCACCACGTAGGAGAAGATGATCTTCCCATTGCTCTTGCGCTCCTGGTCGCTGGAGGCAGAGATGCTCTTGGCCAGGAGGAAATAAAACACAGCGATGACGGGAAAGGGGATGAGGAAACCCAGCACCACGGAGATGAGCTCCATGCCAATCAACCACTCCTTGAAGCTCTCTTCAGGGTACACAGGCCTGCAGTAGGTCTCGTTGGTGGAGGAGACCGTCTTGAGGTAGTAGGTGTCCGGGAGGGAGGCGGAGAAGGCCAGGAGCCACACCAGGACGCAGATGCAGCGGCGGATGATCTTCTTCTTGCGGCTGCCGGAGTTGGTGAAGTAGGCGACCGACAGGTAGCGGTCCACGCTCATGCATGCCAGGAAGAAGATGCTGCTGTACAAGTTGATGGAAAATATCAGGTGGGTTATCTTGCACGTGATCTCCCCCATGTGCCACTGGTTGTGCTGGACAAGCGAGACGACCCACACGGGAAGGGTGATCACGACGCACAGGTCGGCGATGGCCAGGTTGAAGATGTACAGGTGGGTTTCATAGCCGGTCATTTTGGCCTGGAGATTGACCCACACCACCACCGAGTTGGCCACCAGGCCTATGACGAAGATGAAGATGTAGAAGAAGGACAGGGTGTAGAGCAGGGCGCTCTTGTTGAGCGTGCCAGAGCATGTCGTGGCATCCACCGTGATGCACTCGCTGTTGTTGCATGTCCAGTTGATCTCCGTCAAGTTGGCCGTCTCCAGGAAATCCAGGATGGAAGTCAAGTCAAGCGCGCTCATGGTCGCTCGGATCGGACTTCAAATGACCTAAAGGCAAGACAGGATTGAAAGAAATGACGTGAACTACGGAGCTATTTCTGCCGCCGTGCCGTACCGGGACACGCAGCTCTAGTAACATCCTGCTCTCGCCAGGCACCTTCCATCAAAGGGCTCCGAGGAGTAAAACAACCAAGACACTTAGCAAAGCTCATCTGCGTGACTCAAGAGGAGCAGCACCAGGTTTTGTGTGATTTTTCCTTCCCTTCCAGCTCACATCTGACATCATCAGGTTGGCTATCGTCCCCGCGTGTGAAATCTGCAATGTACACTGTGGCCAAATAAATGCCAGGCGACTAAACCTGTCTCCTCCGGCATAAATGATGGTCCTATCGCTTTCAGCAGGGGAATCTTTAAGCCATTTTATCTGCACTCCCTCAAGCACAGTAGAATTGATCTGGCCGATGCATGGTACCGTAAAACATTTACCACAGGCTCTGGTCAGCATCTTGTCAAGCACAGCTACAGCTGCATTAAGCAGAAGTGGGTTACTAAGGGACTTTGTACCCCTATCCAAATTTAAATTTAAATTCTGCTCTGTCCTCCCTTAGCCCCTTCCCTTGAATTCCATTTTACAAAGTATCCCTTGCATTTAACAATTATTGCACACCATTGAGAAAAGGAAAAAAAAAAATCCTTGGAGCTTGACTGCTGAGTTTAAGTTTTCTTTTTAGAAGAGTGCTTTGATTTCAAAACACTCCCCCATCATGGTTGGCTCAACAACTGCCTCCTTTTCACCCTTTTGCTTCTCTACATCTACTTTTGCTGCCTCTTCAGTGCTTTCTTCTACCTGCAAGCAGTGGACAAAGCAACTTATTAACTTACTAACCAGCAGAAAGAACAAGCCCATCAGACCTTAATGGCTCACATAAAACCCCAAGTGGGGCTGCTAATGACCCTTCTGCTTTTGGGGAGGCATAAAAATGCTGTCCCCCTCCTCGGGACCCTCAGTACCATCCACAGCCACAGGCCAGTGCCACGCTGTTTCAGAGTGCAGGATCCAGCCTGGGACATGCCAAAACAAAGCTGCAGATGTGGGTCTCCAAGGGATGGATCCTTGTTCTCTCATGGCTGAACTGGACCATCAGGTCAGCCAGCACCCCCATGGACACACCCAGCAACCCCAACAATGGTCACTTTGCTGTTCCTCAGAATGAGAGGGACCAGCCTGGGGCAAAGCCAGTGTGGCCAAGTGACCAGAGAGCAACAGGGGATCTCCAAATACCCCTGAGCCCACCACAGGATCTCTCAGTAGGGTCTCCAGGAGCACAGAGCAGGGAAGAGCTCAGATGTGTTGAATATCCTCTTCTCACCCCCTCTCCCCAAAAAGGGACCGTGGTTGACACAGCACCTCTCCTTCTCCTTCTGCATAATTGGCTCTTCCCAAAGCTCCCACCCTCCTGCCTGTCAGGGACAGAGGCTACGGAAGAGACGGGAGATAAGGGGGGAGATTACCCGGGAGGACTCAAGGCACTATTGTCCCAGCAGAGGGGAAGCTGGTGGCACTAACAATGAGGGGGGCCGTGCACACATTCAGGGGAGATCAAATCTCTCCACAAACAGGCCCAAATTGGCCCCGTGAGGAGATCTGGCCCGTGGCTTTCATCCTGCTAGCCTGATGAAAGACAGAGCCGAGATTCAAACCAAATTAAGCACGGATTTTGCTAAAACACTGGCTAAAGAGGGAGCTGAGACAGTGGCAGCTCTCCATCCTGGGACAGCTGATCCTGAGTTCATCTCGGGAAAGCAGAGAGCGATTTAACCCACACTATGCAGTAGAAGGGCTGATCCACCCCCCCCGAGACACAGGCCACCCTAGAGCTGCAGGCAGCAGGGATGGATGCAGCCCCTGGATGTTCACTCCATCCCAGGGCTGCAAGTGGGACAGAGGGATGGGGCTCCTGCCAGACCTCACCCAGGGTCCCACTGCATCCCCGGCAAAAACACTTTCCAAACTACACACTCACAGGGAAAAGCAGCACCATCCCCAAGTCCCTTTACCTCAAAAAATTAAAGCTAACTCCCTAAAAGCCACAAAACTTCCAGCCCTATGGCAAAGGCTACCAGCTCCTGCTGGAATTTGGGGGCAGCAAGGGGAGCAGAGCAGGAAGAACACCCAGCTACCCCACAGATGTAGTAGCGTGGATGAGCCTGGGCTTTTCTGGAAAGGCACATGGTCTAAAACAAGAGGAACAAGCTCACTCCACATCCCAAGACACCAATTCAGGACAGGACTGTGACCACCCAGCACCAGCAAGCCTCCAGCACATACCTCATGGAGAAGAAATTCAAACCCGGCTGAGGGGTGTCAGATTCTGACAGAGAGGCAGCAACAGGGCAGCAGAGAAGCTGGAGCTCACACCAATGCCGGGGACACCACGGCCACCACAAGGGCAGCTGCTGGCTCAGATCCGCCCTGGGGATGTTAGGGAGCACGAAGGATGCTCAGCCCGATCTGCACTCCGGCAGCACGGCGGCTGCACACACGTGCATCCATCCATCTGCCTGCGCCTTTCGCATCCCCAGCGCGGCAATAAAAACCCGACACCGAGCCGGCCTCCCAGGCTCGGGGTCCCGCCGGGGAGGAGGGCTATGCTCACGGATTACAGCCCCACAGCCCGGCCTGTAGTCTGGGATTAGCTGCTGTAACCTGAGCTCTGCTTCCCACCAGATTAGCTGGCAGCTACGGGGGGAAACCCACCAGAGAAACTCAAGAAAGCCGCTCCGTGCTCCTAAAAAAAACACCTCCAGCGCTCTTTGCAGACAAGCACAGCATCCGAAAAACTCGTCAGGGAAGCTGGGACTGCAATTTGTGTCCACGACACTGCAAAACTCCTGCAGGCCATCACCCCTTCACCCGGCGGGCACATGTGCTGAGTCCAGTCGCGGCTGGTTTACGGGAGTTGGGACACGAAGGAAAGGAGACGCACCCAAAATCCTGCTGCAGACACCCAGAGCTGTGGCAGGAGCTGATGCAGCCCCCCTCCATCCCACCTCCTGCCCAGGAGCCGCCGCAGGCTGTGTCAGAGTGATCAGGCAGCAGCATCCCTGCTCAGGAGGGCAGCCCGGCACGGCCGTGTCCAAAGCCCGAACAACTTGGGGAGCTCCCAGAGCCCGCTCCTGCACTCCCCAGGGATGCGAGCAAGCCGGGCTTTGCCCTTCCCAAACGGAGAAGGCAAGGAGCCACGCTAGGAAAAGCCAGGACTGCTGACTGGCAGTGCGGGCGGCTGTCACTCGCACACCTTCACCCCCGCCGTGCCCGGGCTCTCCAGCGAGAGGAGGCGGCCACCGCCACAAGAGGACACCATGCCCGCCAGGGCTTTGCGAGACCGAGCCCGGCACATTCAAACTCCGCAGCTCCGAGCTGAAGCAAGCAAACAACAACCGCGGGGAGAGGAAGGGACGGAGCCGGGGATGGCACCTGGGCATGCAGGGGCACCCACAGGGCAGCGGCGATCACTCAACTCCCCCAGACCCTCCCGCCACGGCAAACCCAGGCGGGGACCGGGAGAAGAGACTCCCCCCCACCCACCAGGGACGCGATGGAGCCGGGGCGGGCTCAGGGGGAGCGGGGTGACCCCGCCGGTCCCGCAGCCCCGGGGGTCACCCTTACCTCAGGGATCACCCTTACCTCGGGGCCTGGCGGCAGCGCTGCCCGGGCGAGTGAGCGCGGCCCCGCCGCCGCCGCCTTATATCGGCCGTGAGGGGAGCCCGCCTCCCGGGGGCGGCTCCAGCCCCGACCCGGCCAGCCCAGCCCCGGTGCGGCCCGACATCAGCTCGGCCCAGCGCCGGCTCGGGCTCACATCGGCTCGGTACAGCCTCGGTACG